>JAANYP010008976.1:0-34216 GCA_020465985.1 Centrapalus pauciflorus | reverse complement strand
ATGGGTTTAGATAGTTTGGATCCATTTAGTTGCTTATAAATAGTTGTTTCTAGGTTTTCATTTGAAATCTTTTTGGCTGATTGAACGTACATGATGCAGAAGACCGGGCCTTAGAATACTTGGAGGCCCATGACCACATTGGCTCACTAAAATGGCCATAACTTGGGCCTCGGTATCCGATTTGGGCTTATAATATATCAAAACGACCGTATGGACAGGCCCGACGTGCTGGCAAACTGCCGTAGGTGGTTTGGGCCAAAGAAGCTATAATCATTTACCAATCTCGGTCGAAAGAAGCATTCATCATGAACCGCGACACTCTCGCTATAGGATCTGACGTCCGACCTCCAACTCTGTATCGGGGACGCTACACTCTGTGGAAATCTCGTTTCCTCAATTTCATAGAACGTCAAGAATTAGCAAATGACATTGTAGACTCCATCTACAATGGTCCCAGACAAATCAATCTGCCTCAACCAACTCGAGCTGATTCCGGAGACGAGGAAGTTCTAAAGATAGTTCACACGCCTGAACAAATCAACCGGATAAAGGCTGATAGGATAGCTTGCTCATCATCATCCAGGCTGTTCCGGATGAAATCTACATCAGCATAGACAGTTTTAAGACTGCCCGAGAGATGTGGGAGGAAATTGAGAGGCAAATGCAAGGGAATGATCGGAATGCCAAGCAACGTGAAGCAAATGCTCTAAACAACTATGATATGTTTTCAGCAAAAGATGGCGAGTCTCTGGAGACTACATATTATCAATACTGCACGTTGGTGAATGAACTCCGAAAGAATGGAGTTAACAAATCTAAAGTAGAGCTGAATAGGAAGATTGTGAATTCTCTGAAACTAGAATGGAAACAATTCGTTTGGTTGATTCGTGAGATAAATGACATCAGCATCCATGATCTATTTGATAGTCTCGTAGTCTATCAATCTGAAGTCTCTAGTAAGCTTGAACCTAAGAAGCCAGATGAACCCACAACATCGGATATCCTTGCCCTTCTCATAGATAAGAAACTAAAGTCATCTAAAGCCGCTAAACTCCTCAAAATTCAGTCTTAGTCCGACAGTGATGATGTTGACAATGATCCTGGGGCTACTGAACTTTAAAAGCAAATTGCATTACTCACACATGCATTTCACAAGAAGTTTTCCAAATCGTCCAACAAGCTTCGACAAGAAGCCAAGAGTAAAAAGTATGACGACAAGAGGGAAGTAGCTGAAAGGCCAAAGGAGGAGGAACGTAAAGCTGATGAAAAAGAGAAAGGATGCTTCAACTGTGGTAAACCAGGACACTTTGCACGAGAATGTCATCTTCCAAAGCAGAAGAATGAGAACTACTATAAGACGAAGTACAATCTCACTAAGCAAAGGAATGCTGGTAGAGCTCTGTTCGCTGAAAAGGAACACTGGTTAGAAGATACTGAGAATGAAGAGGATGCTGTGGATTCTATGTGCTTCATTGCCGACACCAAGCCAACAGAAGTTATGTAACAACCTAGCTTTTGACTTAACTTTATTTTCTGCTTTTGATTTAATAATGTAATTTTATAACATTATTTGTATTGTAATTTTAATTAAGTAATGAGAATATTTAAAAAAGATAAATTAAATTAGTGATGATAAAATAAAGATAAATATGTATTTAAATGAAAATCAGATGTAGAGGGACCAATTGTGTCAATATTTGAAAGTCTTGAAATATAAAGACTCTAAGTCTTTATTTCTTCATTTTTCATCATCTCTTACAACACTCAAAACTCTCTCACTCTCACTCTAAAAACCTGCTGGAAATCAAGGATTAGAAGAGGAATTCGTGAGATTAACTGGGATTATCAAGAATCAGAAGAATATTAAGGTAATACAATTAATTTTAAGTTTTTATTTTGTATTTTAAGAGTTTAAAATGTACAAATTCGAATTTATAAATCTGTAAAAATTATGTTATGTGTTTGGAATGTTGGTTAGAAATCATGTAATGAAACCCATAAATGATTTAGAAACAGAAATCGTAGCTTAAATCGTCCAAAAAGATCAAAAATCTGAGTTTTTATAAACTTTTGTGTTCTTGAGAAAATTTCAATATTTTGGACAAATCTGGACGATTTAATGTGTTAAGAGATAGGGAAAATAGTGTAGAAACACCCCAAAATTGATAATATAACGTTGGATTTAATTGCATGTTAGTATAATTGTCGATTGATGAATTTTTGATAAAACCCGTAAGTTGCGACTTGCATATCTGCAAGTGAACTCGGCGAGTTCATAGGGGAACTCGGCGAGTTCCCAAGAACAACTTGAACATTTCTTCAAAAATTCATAAGTAACGGATCCGAATTCGGTTGGGACCCGAATTCGGATGAGACCCGAAATAAGTCTTGGTCCGAAATAAATTAGAACCGATCTCGGATGGACCCGAATTCGGATGGGTCAACATAATTCGGTTGTGTCCGAAATCCGGTTCTCTATCCGAAGTTCGGATGTGAACTCGGCGAGTTCACCGAGTTTACTCGGCGAGTTCTCTAGTCTCCTGTACATTTCGGATCTGATCCTAATTCGGATGATCCTTAGATCCGAATCCGGATGGGGGTTGGTCCGAATTTGTATATATATATTTTGATATTCTTTAAACACAAGAATCATGAATCCAAGATGGAAGAATAAAGAATTATCAGTTATCAGAATCAGATGAAAATAAGAATTTAAAGACTTGAAAGCTAAAAGATTATGAAATTGACAATGATGTAATATAATTCTGGACAGGTTCAGTATATTCTGAACAAAGATTTAAAGACTTAAAGAATTGAAAGCGGGTCGCTGATTTGAAAAGAATTGACAGAACAGATTGACAAAGATAAAATCCTGAGATAACTCAGGTGGCAGATTCATATATCTGTTTGACCAAGACCCAGACCTGTGAGTTATAGATATTCAGATTGAACACGCATAGATCCGGTTGAGATATATTGTTGCTGATAGATTTATTGATATTCACTTTATCAGCTGGAATGAGACCTGTGCACACCATGGATGGGTGTTGCCCAGTGGATCATGATAGCTATTTGATTATCTTTTCATATTGCATTTAATATTGCTTCAGACTTTGCTTTATGATTCATTGCTATCAAGACTTCTAAGACATATGCTTACATCATTGATCAGACATTTGATAGATTGATTCAGCTTGACTAGCCCTTATGGTCTATTGTTCTAGACCCGGCTATTTCACCAGTTCTTATGAACTTGGTAATGACCTCCGATGTTCCGCCATATTGACTTACTGGTAGCTAGCCCAGTATGTGGCTGATCCCCACGATTTAAGCGTGAGTGTGGCTTGAACATCATCCGATCTTATGATACTATATCTCAATCATGAGGGCTGTAGCGGCAGCCAAGACATATCACGCTAAGACTAATGACTCCGCTTGACACGCATGTTGATATTGAAAATCTATAAACTCACTAAGCGTTGCTTACAGATGTTGCTTTAATATTTTACAGGAAAAGCCAAAGGAAAATCACCTGCAGGACCTAGTACTTAGGTCATTCAAGATTCAAGTTTTGAAGATTTTCTAGACCACTACTCAACAAATCTTTCTGGTACTGATTGGAAGACAACAATTGTGGTGGTTCTGGGTAGATTTGATGTAATGTATGATATTATGATTAGATTAGATGTTACCCTTTTATAACTTTATTTTGAAATATGTAAACTTAATCCTAATCTTGTATGTACATGTAATTTTATTATTCCGCAATTTAATTACCCTATCTTAGTATGGTTGATATCGTATTGCAATTTGTGGGACCTAGACTCTGAGGACTGCCTCGTAAGGGAAGGTCTTCACAGGATGGTATCAGAGACCATAGTTTGAGTGAATCAAGTATTACGTAAGTAGACTTGGTCTCAAACTGAAGCAATACATATGTATCAATCATTTAGGTGGTTTGAACTGAGATAGGATGTACAGACTATTAGGATGGGAAAAAGGGTACATAGATCTAAGTCTATAAACTGATAGTTAAATGCTTGTAATTTTCAGTAGAAGATGTCAGGATCAGGATCAGGTGATATTCCCAGCAACATGAACCCACAACAGATGTTTGAAATGATGCAACAATTTCTAGCCCAACACTCAGAACAACAAAACAAAATGATGCAAGAACAGTTTCGTGCCAGAGATGAGGCCGAAGCTAAAAGACGTGAAGATAAGAAAAATAAGAGAAAAGAAAAGCAAGTTCAGATTAATGACTCTGATTCTGATAACTCTATTCCTGATGCCCTAATTGCTCAGCCTAAAGGCTGCAAATTCAAAGATTTTAAAGCGAGCGGTGCCCTGAACTTCGAGGGTACTGTAGATCCGATTCAGGCGATGGATTGGATCAGTCATACGGAAGAAATTTTTAGAATCTCTGACTGTTTAGATTCTAATAAAGTGAGCTACGCGTCTGCGTTGTTTGTTGGAGCTGCTCGCGCATGGTGGAAGACACAGCGAAGCATATACGAGGAGGAAGTCATTCAGACATTGGAATGGAACCAGTTTCTAGACATGTTCAACGCGAAATACTGCCCGGTTGACCAGCGAGATAAGATGGAAGTCCAATTAATGCAATTGAGTCAGGGAACGAAGACTGTAGATGAATACGAACACGAATTTTTGAGATTATGTGGCTACTCTTCTTACCAAGTGGCAACCGAGGAAAGGAAAATGAATAGGTTCCGAGTAGGACTCAATCCCAGATATCGACATCCCATGAGTGCGATCAAAAGAGCTATCTGGAAATGGTAGAAGCAGCGAGACAGATTGAGCGAGGGTACTTAGAGTATGGTGATCAGCTATACGCTCCGTCTACTAACCCGATGAATCCGTCTCCTCCAAAGAAACAGCGATTTGGCAGATTCTTTAGGCCAAATAAGTCTCAGTCACAATCTCAGCAATCCCATCAGCATAGTTCACAATAGAAAGGACAAGTTTACTCCCTCACGAACGAGCCACGATTCTGCAAGCGATGCAGAAAGTCACACATGGGGTTGTGCAATCCAGAAGACGTTACTTGCTTTGCGTGCAATATGATCGGTCACAGCAGTGAGGAATGTCCACAGCAGGGACGAGGATGTGCGAAGTGTGGTAAGAGAGGACACTTCATGTACCAGTGTCGAAGCGGATCACGTTATCAGTCTCAATCATCAGCAGGAGGTTCTACAGGGAAAAGTTCTGCTGCAACGCCGACTGCAAGAACTCGAGCCTTTCAGATAACAGCAGAAGAAGCGAAAGAAACACCTGATGTGGTTACCGGTATGTTCTTACTTAACTCCATTCCTGCTAGAGTATTATTCGATTCCGGCGCCAGTCGTTCTTTTATATCCACATCTTTTGCACAAAGGCTACATAAAGCTCCATCAAAGCTTCCCATAATACTTGATATTGAGACAGCCAGTAACAATTTCGTTATGGCTGAATCTGTCTACCGAAACTGCACTCTGCTCGTAAATAACATCGTATTCAACCTCAATCTCATCCCGATTCCATTAAAAGAGTTTGACGTCATCATCGGCATGGACTGGTTAACGAATAATGAGGCTACAATTATCTGCAACCGGCGAATCATCAGAATCAAGTCTTCAGACGGCCGAGTACTTGAGATCAAGGGCGAGAAGGGAAAAGGTGATCACTGCTTCATTTCTATTGATAAAGCTTATAAGTATCTATCCAAGGGTCGCGAGTCCTATCTGTGCTACGTTTTATCTGAATCCAACTCTGAAAAGAAATCGTTGTCTGATATTCCTATCGTCTGTGAGTTCCCAGACGTATTTCCCTATGACATTTCCGGAGTGCCACCGGAACGTCAAGTCGAGTTTAGTATTGACTTGGTTCCTGGTGCGGCTCCTATCGCAAAAGCTCCATACAGACTTGCACCTGCAGAAATGCAAGAAATGTGTAAGCAACTGCAAGAGCTGTTAGAGAAGGGGTTTATCCGACCGAGTTCTTCTCCGTGGGGTGCACCAGTCTTATTTGTCAAAAAGAAAGACGGAACCTTCCGTATGTGCATCGACTACCGCGAGTTGAACAAGGTTACCATAAAGAATAAATATCCTCTGCCCAGGATTGATGATCTGTTTGATCAACTGCAAGGAGCTAGTTATTTCTCAAAAATAGATCTCCGTTCTGGGTATCATCAACTGAAAGTAAGAAATGAGGATATTCCGAAGACAGCCTTCCGTACAAGATACGGTCATTACGAATTTCTCGTGATGCCGTTTGGCTTAACAAATGCACCAGCGACATTCATGGATCTCATGAATCGTGTGTGCAGACCAATGTTGGATAAATCAGTTATCGTGTTCATAGACGATATTCTGATTTACTCCAAAACGGAGGCTGATCATTCTATCCATCTGCGGCAATTGCTAGAGTTATTAAGAAAAGAAAGACTCTATGCAAAATTCTCTAAGTGCGAATTTTGGCTCAGACAGGTATAATTTCTATTATATATGTCTTGAGCTATTTCCTAAGTATTCTTTGATTTACATCAGAACTTGAATTCCTACTTTGATTTTTATAGATCCAGTTCCTTGGCCATGTTGTTTCTGGCGAAGGGATTTCGTTGATCCTTCGAAAGTCGAGGCCGTTCAGAAATGGCAAACGCCTCGTAATGCCTCTGAGATCCGAAGTTTCCTTGGATTGGCCGGTTATTATCGGCGATTCATAAAGGACTTCTCAAAAATTGCTGTGCCGCTTACAATGCTAACACGAAAGAATACTCCTTTCGTTTGGACCGATAAACAACAAGAGGCATTCGATATTCTGAAGCAAAAGTTGATTCAAGCGCCGATCCTAGCCTTGCCAGAAGGTAATGATGATTTCGTTGTCTATAGCGATGCCTCTGGTACTGGCTTAGGATGTGTTCTGATGCAAAGGGGAAAAGTAATTGCCTATGCTTCAAGGCAATTAAAAGACTATGAGAAAAGTGCACCAACTCATGATCTTGAGTTGGCTGCTGTTACCTTTGCACTGAAGATCTGGCGTCACTATCTATATGGGACTCGGTGTCAGCTCTACACCGATCATAAGAGTCTCAAATACCTTTTCACTCAAAAAGATTTGAACATGAAGCAGCGTCGGTCCTTGGAGCTTATCAAGGATTATGACTGCGAGATCTTATATCATCCCGGCAAAGCAAATGTTGTCGCGGATGCGTTGAGTAGAAAAGTATATCCAGAAAAGTGCTGTTATGCCCTAACTCCGGTTATATTCTCTTCTGATATTATTGAAGATATTCGAGTTGCTCAAACTGAAGCGCTGAAAGAAGAGAACATAGATTCTGAAAATCTAAAAGGGCAACTACAATTTCTAACTCTGAATCATTTGGGACTTCACTGTCTCAAGGGAAACCGAATCTGGGTTCCTAAGTATGGTTCAATCCGCAGCACTCTTCTATCCGAAGCTCATCAGTCCAAGTTATCTATTCATCCTGGCAGCTCAAAGATGTATTTTGATCTGAAAGCTGATTACTGGTGGCCAGGAATGAAGAAAGACATCGGAAAATGTGTTGAAAACTGCAAAGTATGTCAGATGGTTAAGGCAGAACACCAGAAACCCTTCGGGGATATGCAACCACTGTCAGTTCCTGAATGGAAGTGGGAGCATATAACAATGGACTTCATTACGAAGCTGCCAAAGACCAAAAGACAACACGACTCTATCTGGGTAGTCGTTGATCGTTTAACGAAATCAGCACATTTCATTCCGATGAAAGAAACTTATTCTCTGGATAGATTGGCACAGTTGTACATCACTGAAATAATTTCACGACATGGTGTGCCGAAATCTATCGTATCAGATCGTGATAGTCGTTTCACATCCAGATTCTGGCAAGCACTACAAGAAGGGATGGGTACTCGGATTTCTATGAGTACTGCTTATCATCCAAATGCAGATGGCCAGAGTGAGCGTACTATTCTAACTCTCGAAGATATGCTTCGTGCCTGTGTTCTTGATTTAGGTGGTAACTGGGATGACCACTTGCCGTTGGTCGAATTCTCGTATAATAACAGTTATCATTCTACAATCAAGATGGCTCCTTTTGAAGCTTTGTACGGAAGAAAATGCAGAACTCCTACCTGTTGGCGTGAAACAGGTGAATCGCCAATAGCAGGACCTGCCCTTCTACAGTTGACTCATGAGAAGATTCAACTTGTTAGAAGGAATATTCTTGAAGCTCAAAGCAGGCAGAAGTCATATTATGACAATCGGCATAGATCCATCAGTTTTGCAGTTAACGATTGGGTGATGTTAAAAGTATCCCCAATGAAGAATGTGGTACGGTTCATTAAAAGAAACAAGTTAGCTCCGAGATTTATTGGTCCGTTCAAGATTGTGGAAAAGATTGGAAATCAATCTTATCGTCTTGAACTACCCTCTGACTTAGCTGGAATACATCCTGTATTCCATGTTAGTCATTTGAGAAAGAGCTTAGCTGACGAAAGAGAAGTACAGATACCACATGTTAACTTGCAAATTGATGAAAAGCTTCGAGTGGTTGAAGAACCAGAACGTATTCTGGACTCGAAGACTAAGAAGCTTAGAAATAAAGAAATACAGATGGTGCTCGTCCAGTGGAAACACCACAAAGGTTCACATCAGTCTTGGGAATCAAAAGATGTCATGAAAGCAACGTATCCAAGTCTGTTCGAACATAGCTGTTCGAACATAGCTAACTTCGGGGACGAAGTTTATGCGTGGTGGAGCCCATTCTGTAACAACCTAGCTTTTGACTTAACTTTATTTTCTGCTTTTGATTTAATAATGTAATTTTATAACATTATTTGTATTGTAATTTTAATTAAGTAATGAGAATATTTAAATAAGATAAATTAAATTAGTGATGATAAAATAAAGATAAATATGTATTTAAATGAAAATCAGATGTAGAGGGACCAATTGTGTCAATATTTGAAAGTCTTGAAATATAAAGACTCTAAGTCTTTATTTCTTCATTTTTCATCATCTCTTACAACACTCAAAACTCTCTCACTCTCACTCTAAAAACCTGCTGGAAATCAAGGATTAGAAGAGGAATTCGTGAGATTAACTGGGATTATCAAGAATCAGAAGAATATTAAGGTAATACAATTAATTTTAAGTTTTTATTTTGTATTTTAAGAGTTTAAAATGTACAAATTCGAATTTATAAATCTGTAAAAATTATGTTATGTGTTTGGAATGTTGGTTAGAAATCATGTAATGAAACCCATAAATGATTTAGAAACAGAAATCGTAGCTTAAATCGTCCAAAAAGATCAAAAATCTGAGTTTTTATAAACTTTTGTGTTCTTGAGAAAATTTCAATATTTTGGACAAATCTGGACGATTTAATGTGTTAAGAGATAGGGAAAATAGTGTAGAAACACCCCAAAATTGATAATATAACGTTGGATTTAATTGCATGTTAGTATAATTGTCGATTGATGAATTTTTGATAAAACCCGTAAGTTGCGACTTGCATATCTGCAAGTGAACTCGGCGAGTTCATAGGGGAACTCGGCGAGTTCCCAAGAACAACTTGAACATTTCTTCAAAAATTCATAAGTAACGGATCCGAATTCGGTTGGGACCCGAATTCGGATGAGACCCGAAATAAGTCTTGGTCCGAAATAAATTAGAACCGATCTCGGATGGACCCGAATTCGGATGGGTCAACATAATTCGGTTGTGTCCGAAATCCGGTTCTCTATCCGAAGTTCGGATGTGAACTCGGCGAGTTCACCGAGTTTACTCGGCGAGTTCTCTAGTCTCCTGTACATTTCGGATCTGATCCTAATTCGGATGATCCTTAGATCCGAATCCGGATGGGGGTTGGTCCGAATTTGTATATATATATTTTGATATTCTTTAAACACAAGAATCATGAATCCAAGATGGAAGAATAAAGAATTATCAGTTATCAGAATCAGATGAAAATAAGAATTTAAAGACTTGAAAGCTAAAAGATTATGAAATTGACAATGATGTAATATAATTCTGGACAGGTTCAGTATATTCTGAACAAAGATTTAAAGACTTAAAGAATTGAAAGCGGGTCGCTGATTTGAAAAGAATTGACAGAACAGATTGACAAAGATAAAATCCTGAGATAACTCAGGTGGCAGATTCATATATCTGTTTGACCAAGACCCAGACCTGTGAGTTATAGATATTCAGATTGAACATGCATAGATCCGGTTGAGATATATTGTTGCTGATAGATTTATTGATATTCACTTTATCAGCTGGAATGAGACCTGTGCACACCATGGATGGGTGTTGCCCAGTGGATCATGATAGCTATTTGATTATCTTTTCATATTGCATTTAATATTGCTTCAGACTTTGCTTTATGATTCATTGCTATCATGACTTCTAAGACATATGCTTACATCATTGATCAGACATTTGATAGATTGATTCAGCTTGACTAGCCCTTATGGTCTATTGTTCTAGACCCGGCTATTTCACCAGTTCTTATGAACTTGGTAATGACCTCCGATGTTCCGCCATATTGACTTACTGGTAGCTAGCCCAGTATGTGGCTGATCCCCACGATTTAAGCGTGAGTGTGGCTTGAACATCATCCGATCTTATGATACTATATCTCAATCATGAGGGCTGTAGCGGCAGCCAAGACATATCACGCTAAGACTAATGACTCCGCTTGACACGCATGTTGATATTGAAAATCTATAAACTCACTAAGCGTTGCTTACAGATGTTGCATTAATATTTTACAGGAAAAGCCAAAGGAAAATCACCTGCAGGACCTAGTACTTAGGTCATTCAAGATTCAAGTTTTGAAGATTTTCTAGACCACTACTCAACAAATCTTTCTGGTACTGATTGGAAGACAACAATTGTGGTGGTTCTGGGTAGATTTGATGTAATGTATGATATTATGATTAGATTAGATGTTACCCTTTTATAACTTTATTTTGAAATATGTAAACTTAATCC
The DNA here is from genome assembly GCA_020465985.1 of Centrapalus pauciflorus. Lineage (NCBI taxonomy): Eukaryota > Viridiplantae > Streptophyta > Magnoliopsida > Asterales > Asteraceae > Centrapalus > Centrapalus pauciflorus. The sequence goes on along the minus strand of JAANYP010008976.1, from coordinate 23,218 downwards.
TAATCTTGTATGTACATGTAATTTTATTATTCCGCAATTTAATTACCCTATCTTAGTATGGTTGATATCGTATTGCAATTTGTGGGACCTAGACTCTGAGGACTGCCCCGTAAGGGAAGGTCTTCACAAGTTACAATTCCTGCACCTGAAGTCTCAAGACGCAAGTTCAAGCAATGCATCTCCCTCAACAGATAAAGAGGTAAGTTTTCTTCCCGAAGAATTTCTTGCTGAACTACTGTTTTACGTAAAGAGGCCCAAAAGCTAAGAGTTTGTCAAACTGCCCTTCGGGATCCTCGTAATGAAACATCTGATTTGAAAACAAACATGTTAGCATTATAGGAAGAACTTTCTAGAACTAGTATTGTAATCAAAGATGTAAGTGCTAAATTTTGCAAATTAGAATACGGTCATCAAATGCTTAAGTCTGAGAAATCCCACAGTGATTACAACTATGACTGTGTCCTGGCTGAGAAAACAAAATTAAATGAAAAACTCAAAGACATGGAAGATATGTTTTACAAACGTGGTCAAACTATATATATGTATAAGCCTAGAAAGTTGAAGTCTAAAGATGGCTTAGGTTTTACTGGTCTTAGAGTCATGGAAGAAATGTTAACAAACAACATGATCCTTTATATGATATTCAGACTCTGGGTTGCGGTTTTAAAATGCCTTATCACAAAACCCTGCCAGAAGTGCTAACCAAAGAAGAAGAAAAACGAGCAAGACCTGATATAAAACAAGTTAAATTTGTTTATAACTGGTTAAATTACGATTCTCTTCAATGAAAATTAGATAAAACATTTCGAGAAGATGAATTTTTGAACCAAAAGAGATCACACTTGATCCAAACTTGCCAAAACCTCGTGAATACGTACCGTATTCTGTTCTTAATCATCGGGCTTCTGATCTAAAACAGATATTGGAAAATACAACATGAGATTTAGAGCAAGAATAGATAGATTTTACACAGAAAATATCTGAGCTAGAAGCCGAAATTGCTCGATTTAATTCTTCTATGGCTGACACTTCACTAAATAATGATAAATTTCATGACCTTGAGTTAACGTTAAAAGAAACCAAAGGGTTGTTTGATTCAGACACAAACAATTTTTTAAGAAAAGAAAATGAGTTTAATGAGGCACGACGACAGTTTTCAGTTCGAGAACAAAATTTCAAAATAGACGCTAACTCATTTGACAAAGAACGAGATCAGATTCTAGCCACTATTAAGGGACTAGAATCTCAACTTGTTTCTAATCAACATAGTTTAGAAAAAAAAGTTTCTGTCACTCAAAACTCTTAGGTCATAACTTCAACTCCAGCCAGCGACACAAACTCAAATCTAAGAAAACAACATCTCTTAGAAATAAAGAAAAGCAAAGCCCCGATGATAAAGGCAAACAGAATTCTCAGAAACAGAATTCTACTGTTTCTAGCAATAAAGGCAAATAGAATTCTCAGAAACAGATATCGCACACACAGTTTAGTAACTCAAAATCTGTGAACGCTAACAAACATATTTTTTTCATTTCAGAAAATCGAGTAACACCAAAGGGAAGGAATCTGACAGACCTATCAAATATAAGTCTGTCTGGATCCTTAAGAATTTCATCTCTACAAACAAAGACATTAAGTGCACTATCACTAAAACCAATGGTGGTTCTCACATTAAGAACCCAACCATCAACGCTAATCCATCTGTACCCAATTTCCATACAATTTGGGTACCAAAAGTAACTTAACTGTCTTTGAGACACTGGTTTCTAATCACCTCGGATTAGGACCCGTTCCTCATTTTCAACGGCTTTTGAACACCCAGTTCAAAACCTGCTCTTCAATCTTCACACACTGATCTGTCCCTTGCTTTCAGGCAAACAGTGTGTGGATCCTAGACTCTAGATGCTTGCGGCATATGACTCGCCGACAAGATCTTCTATCCAACTACACGTCAACTGATGGTGGTTCGGTGAAATTCGGCAACAATGGTGTTACTCGAATCCGTGTTTTTGGTTGCAGGTGTTTCATTTTGAACGACAAAGATAATCTCGGTAAGTTCGATGGCAAAGGAGATGAAGCAGTATTCATCGGATACTCAAAGAACTCAGCCTCCTACCGGGTGTACAACAAACATACTTGAATAGTTAATGAGAGTGTGAATATCACATTCGATGATTTAGCTGAGTCCGAGAACGTTTCTGAACACATTAGTTCAGATGCGGCTCCTCAACAATCGTTTGAACCAACTCAGACGTCATCTACATCCACCTCTGCTACGCCAATCGGAGAATATGATCTTGTCCTAGGCTTCCTATTTGATTTATTATATCCACACTCTAAGTCTAGTCCTAACTCTTTTTATAAATCTGATGCAGATACAAATGAAGTCAGTCCAAGCTCAACAACCATTGACATATCTGAGCCCACACCTACTAAACCACACCTACTTCACCAATATCCCCAACCGGTTCTTTTGTTCCTAACCTAAATCCAAATATAGCCCCAGAACCTTCTACACCGGTTTATGCCCCTCAAACTGTGTTATATATTAAATTCGATCATGTAGACTTATTTTATAATAATTATTTAGTTATTGTTTAGTCTTGTATTTATTTTCTTAGTAGTTTATTTCAATGTAAAAGTTCAAGGACCATTTGTGACAATCCTTGATAGTTAATTACAGGAGCCTAGAATTAGGCTCCTAGGGTTGTAATAGTTGTTACACGATTGAATTAATAGAAAACATTGCAGCCTCCATTGTCATCAATATTCTCCAACATTCTCTTTGCTTTCATCATTGCACAACTATTGAGTCTTGATTCTTTTTGTGAGTGATTTAAGAACGTTTATGTGTTGATTATACTGAAAATACATTACAACAATTGGTATCAGAGCTAAAAAGGTGGATTTCAACATACAAGGAATCGGATTTATGCTGGGTTTTCATCTTCTTCATCGTGTTCTTCGAGTTCTTCATCATTTCCTCTCGGTTAGCCCCTTTAATCTTCACTTTTCTGCTGTTTTTTGTGTTATTATTTTCATATAATCATCACATTATCATCTTCTACTGATTTAAAGCTTATTAGGTTCCATCTTTCCATCAAAATCATCCTTTAATCGGCTGTGTTTAAAGTTTAAAAAATATGGGTTTTAGTGGGTTTTTGGTCGGTTTTACTGATTCTTAAGTGTTTTGGTATATTTTAAAACATAAAAAGTGTTTAAAATAGTTTCTCAATCATTCAAAAACAATTTTAGGCCTTAAATCTGCTTAAATAAAAGTCTGAACTGTTCCGAAAAAATTGAATATCTGTTGAATACCTGCTGGATTTCGGACCTCACTGTAGTTTTCGGACCCCATTTCGGACCATCTAGGACCCTAATTTCGGACAATTTCGGACCATCTAGGACCCTACTTCGGACACCATTTCGGTCCACTTCGGACCCACTCTTAGGTGTAATTCGGACCATACTATTGCCATTTTGGACCCTGTTTTGGTCCTATCCGAACTTCGGACCATCCGAAGTCCAGATTAGGCAATCTCATTTCCATAATTTGTCTTGTGCTTTATTTTGACTTTTCATTTCGGACCTTTTCCATTTCGGACCAACCGAATCTGGACCCCTTTCCTGGACACTTTCCTAAGTGTTCGTCCGAATTAGACACTGTTCACCCGAATTCGGCCATCCGAATTCGGTTCCCTAATCCATCCGAAGTAAGCACTGTTCATCCAAATCCGTTTCATCCGAATTCGGTTCATCCAACTTCAATCATCCGAACAAGGTCCCTGTCCGAATCAAGTCTTCATCTGAATTCGGTTCTTGTCCGAACTACAATCCATCCGAATTCGGCTCCATCCGAACTCTGTACTTACATCCGAATCAGTACCATCTAGTGTACTATTCATCTGAAGTCCAGTCCATCCGATTCACGTTTCCACCTTCAAGATCTTATTTGTTCAATCAGCACTCTCAATTATGTCTCGTGAAACTCTAGTACTCGGATCCAAGAACAGACCACCTGTTCAGTATCCTAACGAGTACGAACAATGGAAGTCCCGGTACCTAAAGTTTGTTGGTATGCAAATCAATGGAAACCTTATGCTTCAATCCATATCTGAGGGTCCCGTTATCTACTATCGGGAAATCGCGGCTAGACCCGAGGCTGACCCCCCTGTACTCGCATCTAAGGTTGAGAGAGAACCAGCTAATGACGCCGAGCGTGACAGGCAGCATGCCGATAAGAGGGCTGGGTATCTGATCTATCAGGCCCTCCCCACTGCTATCTTAGTCGGAGTGGATAGCAAAATGTCTGCTAAAAAAATGTGGGACAAGCTAGAGGTACAAATGCTGGGGGCAGATCTAGATGACCGTGCTAAAATAGAGGAAGTTAAGGCTAAGTTTACCGAATTCCGAGTCAAAGACGGGGAATCGCTGCAGGCTACGTTTACAAGGTTCTGTGCAGTCCTAAATGAGTTAAACAAACTACACATCAAAAAGGAAAAGGATGACATAAACATCCAGTTCTTTTCAGCCTTAGCCCCCGAGTGGCAGATTGCATGCCGGGCCACACGACGAGTCCTGAATATTGCTGAGGTATCGATCAATGTCGTCTTCAAAGAGCTGAAAAAGTCTCAAGGGGGATGTGGATCAACAGAATCAGATGGCCAATCAACTCGCATCTTTGCTGCTATCTGCTAACACCGGCATCAAGCCTAATGATTCCCTAGACTTAATCTCCAACACGAATATTCCCACTGCATCATTTGCACAGGTTCATCTTCGTCTCAGCACATGTATGCTTCTCCTACGCGTGAGGTAATGGATGAGGAAGAAGCCGTTATTCAAGAACAGATAGCCTTGTGGACAAATCGTCTCCAACAACGACGTTTTTCCCACAAGACTAACAATCAGCTCCGTTATGACACCGGTCCGCGGAGGTACTCAGATGACCGGAGAGATGAACGATGCGATGCTTATCGTCGGGATGACTATCGCAGGGATGACAGGGATGAGAGGAGGTACGACGACAGACAAGACTATCGAGATGATCGCCGTTATGAAAGGCGTGATGATCGTAGGGATGACAGAAGAGACTATGTTCGAAGGGACGACCGTCGTGATGACCGCAGGGACGACCGAATGGACGACAGAAGAGAGAATGATCGTCGGGATAGAAGGAGGGATGAAAGCCGAGAACCTCGTTGCACCGACAAGAGGCCGGTAGAAAGGAGGGATGACAGGCCGAGAGCCGATGAACCGAAAGGCGCTGAAGAGCGTCTCTGTTACAAATGTGGGAAACCGGGCCACTTTGCTCGGGAATGCAATAATAAGTTTGACAGGGATGTAGGCTACTATGAGCGAAAGTTGGAAGCCGCTAAGAAAAGAACTGATGCTATGGCTCTCGTCGCCCAGGAAGACTACTGGGATGCTGAAGATACCGACGTGGAGGATGATAAGGGAAAGAACTGCTATATGGTTGATCGTCTGGGGTTGGATCAATATGCCACTTCAATTGCTTCAGATTCAGACAGTGCTGATGAGGGGGAGACATTGACAAATCCACCAGCATGTCTGATGGCTAAATCTGACGATCCCGAATGTTCTTCATCTGGTTCAGAGACACAAGAGGTATATTCCTGTTACATTCAAAAGCATGTAAATAATTTATTTGTAAATACTGAATGTACATTGCACACACATATAGTTGATCTAGAAGCTAGGTTAAATGCTGAAACTGAAAAGTGTGTGCAGGCTGAACATCTAGCCCAAACTTTAAAAGAGTCGTCTGAATTATACAAATCAAAGTGGTTAACAAATCACAATGTCATAAAACAGATGCTAATCGAAAACGTAGATGTTCAGGACAGGAATAAATACATTGAATCTTGTATGGATAGGTTATCTAATGAAAAAATCTCTTTAAAAGAAGAAATATATGTACTTTCGAAACAATTAGAGACAGTAAGTATGGAAAATATAGACAGTTTAGAAAAATATAAAATGATTGAAGAAGAAAGAATAAGTTTGTACTCACGAATAAAGACCATTGACGATGCATTTTTAAAAATGGGTCAAACTGAACAAACTATTCACTTGAATCAGCCCAAAAAAACTAGGTATTACCATTCTAAACAAGGAATATGTTTTAAAAAACCTAAATATTTGAGTCATCAAAAGAAGTTTTAAACCAAGAGAATGAGAAACATGTTGAAAATAAAGAAAAAGAAATTTCTTTTCAATATGAAGATTTTAACGAGAGTTATCCTTCTAGAGTATCCACTTTAGAGGAAGACTTGTCAAGTTATTCAGAAGCTGAATTGAAAACAAAACCTAAAAAACCAATTCCTCGACTTTATATTCCTACAAAAGTTCTTTAACATCAAATTACTGTTTTAGAAAAGGAATTAAAGTCAACTCAAAAGAAAGCTCTTGATTTTCAAGAAGCTCTTCTTAAGAGTGAAGAAAAATTGGTAATTCAAACTTTTCAACAATCTGTGGAATTAACTATATACAGAGAAAAATAATGGTTTCGCAAACATTGAAAGACTTTTCAAAAGATCAAACAGTATCTCATTCCACCAAAATCCCATGTGTGTCATCCAACAATGGTAAGACTAAAGCTGAATCTTCTTTTATCAGTCGTAAAGGTGAGTGCTCAAAACCTTTTAAAGCTGAGGTTTCAAAAACGGCTAAGATTCAATCCAAGTGTTTTAAGAAACCCACTCACCAACAAAAATAAAATTCTGCAAAGTCTAAATCTTCCATGCATACTGACTCTAATCGTTTTGTTCCTACAGATTATGTAAGAAGAGTTCCTAAAACCACGATGCTGGATTTTTCAAGTTTTTTTGTGAAGAAGGCTGTAATGCCAAGTGAATTTGTTTCTAGAGATAGGATGTCTGTAATCTCAGAAAACAATGTGTGTAACGATGTAACGAATTTCTTTAAAGTACTCTTTCAGTGACTTGTTTAATTTATGTCCAACTCGTTTTAGACGTCAAGTTCCTGAAATGAATGCTTATGTGCCATATCCTGTTAAAAGAATTCGGAAAAAGAATATAAAAATGTTGCATCATCAACCACAAATAAAAATGAGACTTGTCCTTTGCCGAGGCCCAAAACCAAAGAAAAGGTAAAAAAGGTCTCAAAAAGTCAAAAACCGAAGGTAATTTCATTGCCTAAGGTTCCAAAGCCTAATAAATCTAATCTTCAATGGATTCCAATGGGCTATGCATCCGGACCACACATAAATGCTAAATGGGTTCCTAATACTGCACACGTGCCATATACATCTAGAACTCCTAACAAAAAGGGACCCATATTGAGATGGGTACCCAAAGTTGTGTGATCTTTATGTAGATGGTTCTTGGTTACCTCTGATCAAGACCCGTTCTTCAATGAATTGGCTTCTAGTTACCATAGACTAGGACCCGTTCTTCTGCTTGTCGGTTGTGCTTAAACCGACACGTTTGGCTTCTGAGCACACAACTGAGGACCCGGTCTTAACTCATCATGTTTTCTAAACATCTCGGTTCAGAACACGGTTTCATTGTAAATAAAAGATGGATGTGTTTGAATGCATATAGTTTTTCATTATATGAATTTATTTGCTTTTCAGGCTAAATCCATCTGGTATATGGATTCGGGTTGCTCCAAGCATATGACGGGGAGAAGAGAATTGATGTCCAACGTAGTTGAACAATATTGCGGGACGGTAAAATTCAGGAACAACCATCAGGCTCATATAAAAGGATACGGGGACTTAGTTCTAAATAATCTAGTCATCAAGGACGTTGACTATGTTGAGCGATTATCGCATAATCTATTTAGCATAGGGCAGCTCTATGATAAAGGACTAGAGGTAACGTTTAGGGCTAAGAACTGCAGTGTAAGGAGTATGGATGGAAAAGAAATCTTATCTAGTTCCCGTAACTCTAACCTTTACACCATAGACGTAGCCAAGCTCATAGTAAAGGGTAGAATTTGCCTCTTATCGAAAGCCTCTTCAAAAGACTCTTGGTTGTGGCATCAAAGGCTACCCCACTTGAACTTTCACAATATCAACAAGCTGGCTGGGAAACAACTGGTCAAAGGTCTCCCTGAATTGTGTTATGAAAAAGACCTTCTTTGTGGAGCTTGTGAGAAAGGAAAGATGAAACGATCATCTCACAAACCAAAACCCGAACCATCAACGAAAAGAGTATTGGAGTTACTTCACATGGATTTATGCGGACCGATGCGGACCCAAAGCATAAATGGGAAGCGATATGTGTTGGTTATCGTTGATGACTACTCACGATATACCTGGGTTAAGTTCTTGCGATCCAAGGATGAGAAAAATCATAGATTTTATAAAGAGTGTCGAAACCCAACAGCAGCTGTCAGTTCAATCAATCAGATCCGATAACGGCACGGAGTTCAAGAATTCGGTAGTTGAGGGCTTCCTTCGATCCAAAGGTATTCAGTATCAATATTCTGCTGCTAGAACACCACAACAAAATGGAGTCGTGGAAAGGCGTAACCGTACCCTTGTGGAAGTCGCTCGAACAATGCTAACCTACTCAAAGCTACCTCCATTCTTGTCGGCCGAAGCCGTATCTACAGCTTGCTATACACAGAATCGCTCCATTATCCATAAGCGCTTCAATAAATCTCCTTATCAACTCTTTCTGAATAAAGTGCCTTTTATCAAGTACTTACGTGTATTTGGTTGCAGGTGCTATGTGCTGAACGATAAAGAAAACCTCGGGAAATTTAACGAAAAAGCGGATGAAGCGATCTTCATTGGATACTCATCCAACTCGAAGGCTTATCGTGCATTCAATACCCGAACCAGAACAGTCAATGAAAGTCTGCATGTCACATTTGATGAGTTGGCTGAACTAGCACCCGAAGTTGATCATACAGGACCTCGCATTACACAAATGCCTGGAGACTCTTCTACTCATCCTACTTCTTTTTCTTCTTCCGATTTAGTTAATTTGTTTGATCCTTTTTACGTAGAATTATTCAGTCCTAACGCTAATGTGTCTAATGTTGTCAATAATGTAGGTAATCCATCCAATTCAACTGCACCTCAAAGTTTATCCGCTCCATCTTCATCCACATCATACCCTCATCCATCAACATCATCCACTGATACATCCGCAGTTGAATCTACTCCTGTAATACCCTCACATATAATGCCAAATATCCTTCCTTCATCTGAACTTTCGGAACTCGAACCGGAACCAGTGGTACCATCACTTGAAACCATTGAGCATGAATCTTCATCCATCCCCACTTTAACCACTGAGATTCCATCCCGAGCACCCCTTCCACACGAGACTAAATGGACCCGAAGTCACCCAACCGATCAGATCATTGGTGATGTTTCAACTGGAGTCCAAACACGTAGGGCGTCGGCTAATGAATGTCTCTTCGCATCATTCCTTAGTATGATAGAGCCCGCTCGTGTGGATGAAGCCCTAAAAGACCCAGACTAGATTGTTGCAATGCAAGAAGAGCTCAACCAGTTTGAACAGCTCAGAGTATGGCGTTTAGTTCCCAAACAAAAAGACCGTATAGTGATCGGAACTAAGTGGATCTATAAGAACAAACGAGATGAGAACGGAATTGTGATAAGGAATAAAGCGAGACTTGTTGCCAAAGGCTACCGACAACAAGAAGGGATGGATTATGACGACACCTTCGCTCTAGTTGCACAGATCGAAGCGATTAGAATCTTCTTGGCGTACGCGGCACACAAGGACTTCAAAGTGTACCAGATTGACGTCAAGACAACCTTTCTCAACGGTGAACTTAACAAAGAGGTGTACGTTGAACAACCACAAGGATTTGTTGACGCACATAAACCTGACCATGTTTATGTGCTAGACAAAGCCCTCTATGGTTTAAAACAAGCACCTCACGCATTGTATGATAGTCTTTCTAATTTTTTTTATCTCTGCCGGTTTCATTAAAGGTGTGGTGGACACAACTCTGTTCACGAAAAAGGAAGGCCCACACATAATGTTAGTACAAATATATGTCGACGACATTATATTTGGATCTATTGACAGTAATTTCTGTAAGGATTTTTCAGCCCTAATGGAGTCCAGGTTCGAGATGAGTATGATGGGGGAAATGAATTTTTTCCTCGGATTACAAGTCAAACAACTTGAGAATGGGATTTTTGTGAACTAGTCGAAATATACTCTTGATATTCTCAAGAAGTATAAGTTAGACTCTTGCACGAGTATCTCAACTCCCATGGCCTCCAACTGTAAGTTAGACACCGATCCTTCTGGGAAAAGTGTCGATAATACAACTTACAGAGGGATGATAGGATCCTTACTGTATCTGACTGCTAGTAGGCCTGATATAATGTTTTCAACATGTCTTTGTGCTCGATTTCAGGCCGGCCCGAAAGAATCACACCTAACTGCGGTAAAACGCATTTTTCATTATTTTAAGGGTACACTCGATCTTGGTCTATGGTATCCAAAGGGAACCGATTTTGATCTTACCGCTTTTTCAGATGCTGATTTTGCAGGTTGTAGAGTTGAAAGAAAAAGCACGTCGGGAGGAATACAGTTCTTGGGAGACAGACCGATGAGTTGGTCCTCCAAAGAGCAGAATTGTGTTTCAACATCCACGGCAGAGGCTGAGTATGTAGCAGCTGCAAGCTGTTGCTCTCAAGTGTTGTGGATGAGAACACAATTACGCAATTATGGATTCTCACTAACTGATATCCTAATTTACTGCGATTCTCGAAGTGCAATTGCCATCTCTTGCAATCCCGTGCAGCACTCTCGAACGAAACACATAGATATCAGGTATCATTTTATTAAATATCACGTAGAAAAGGGAACCATTGAGTTGTATTTTGTTGGCACGAAATATCAACTTGCGCATATCTTTACTAAAGCTTTAGACGAACCTCGTTTTCAGTTTTTAGTATCCCATATCGGCATGTTGAATCCGCCTTCCAATTAAGTATCAGATATTGTCTTAAATAATTCTATTTCAATCTATCATTTTTGAAATTCCTTTATTTTAGAAAATATCTGTTATTTAAATTTAAGGATTGTGTCACAAAATTAAAACTAAATATTTTCTTATCTATGTACATTTTTAATAATTAATGATCCTGACAAATTGCTGTGTGAATTGTTCATCACTGAGTGGGACGCAAACATAATCTAGGTTTTTCTGTATCTTTAAGGCTAAAAAGTTTCAAGAATTTAATTTGAAAAGGATAAAAGAAGGGAAGCGGTATTTATTTGAGGGGGAGTATAGTTAGGATGTTAATTTTTATAATTCTTTGTTCCTTTTTACTTTTATTATTTCTATTAGTTAAATTTTTAAATTTTAGGTTGATTATTTTTAGTGTATTTTAAAGTTTAAGTTAATAGGTCAGAAAATCCCAAAAAGATTTTTTTTGTTGTTGTTTAAATTTGTCAAAAAGTCAAAAATATTCTATCTCATCCTATTTTTATTTTATTTTTGTCTTAACTTAAATGCTAAAAGAAAATATCAAAAATATCTTATTTTCAATTGCTTATTTTTGTTTCACCGAAAAGATGTGATAAATTGGGCCAAAATTTTATTATTAAAAATCTTGTTTCAATTTTCTTTAAAGCCCAAGAAATTTTGTTTGTGTTTTGTTGTAGCATATCTGGCGGCCCATACATTTTTGGGCACGGATCGTAATGACCCGACCCACAACCTTTAAAAGAGGCAGGTCAACGGTCAACAAGTCATTGATTTCTTCTTCCTTAAGCTTTCCAAACAACTCCTTCTCTTCTTTCTCTCGTCGACCACCACCGCCGAACCACCATAATCATCTTTCAAGCTTTGTGGAACATCGTTTTTCTTACATTTCTTGACTTCGGCACTATCAGTTAAACCTTTTCTTACTTTATTTCAGTGCTTAACTTCCTATATTGCATGTTTGATTTTCAAATTTTTATCACTTTTTCTCTTCGGTTTTTACTAATTTAGGACATTTAATGTGCTTTGTTTAGTTAGTTGTAGTTATATAAATTGTTCCTTACATGTTTTTAGACTAGGATCTTCATTTTCATGCATTTTTGTCACAATCACCACTGTTCACGTTGCATGAACATCATTTAATGAACTGCTGGACTTCGGACGTCCGAATTCGGATGTCCCACTTAGACATAATTTCAAGTCTTTCAAAATTCAAATACCGAATTCGGACACTGTGCATCCGAAATCGGACCACTGTTGATACGAATCCGGTCCTTTAAAGAAAGTCTGAAATTTTCATTAAGTTAGTTAATCATACACTGTTGACCCGAATTCGGACCTCATACGAAATGCCTATTCCATCCGAATTCGGTCCTTCAGAAAATTTTAAATGTTCAATAAGTCTAAGTTTTTAGTACTGTTCATCCGAAATCGGATGGGATCCGAATTCGGTATCCATCCGAATTATGTGTTCCATCTGAATTCGGTCCATTCATTATCATTGCATACATCCATTTCGGTCCACATCCGAATTGTCCTCATCATCCGAATTCAGACCATCAGCATTCTTCACATCATCCGAATTCGGACCATCATTTGTCATTTCAAAATTCAACATCCGGATTTCGGTAGGATCCAAATTCGGTGGCACTGTTCATCCGAATTCAGTCCATCCGAAATCCAACACTTAGCATATTTTTCAAATTTTGCATTTTCATTATAAATCAAAAAATCCAAAAAGATTTTCATTCCGGTGCACAATTGATTAGAGTTAGGATTAGTGTTTGAGTGAAAATGCCTGTTCTAACATTGGTCTCTTAAGGATTGACTTTGGACTTTATTAAGTAGAATTTTATTTTACTAATAAAGACCCGATGCTTTAAACAGACCAGACAGTTTCTATTTCACACTTTTCTAGACTTCATATCAATGTCTTATCATTTAAAGTCTTCTATTCTAACTTTGATGCACCTTTACAGGAAACATGGAACCAGCTGTCATTCTTACCATACCCCATCCCCCCATTCCCAACAACAACGCCCAACTACCTGAAGAATCTATTCTTCCGCAAGCAGAATTCGTTGAGTTCATGCCTCGTAATTGGCAGCTTGACGTGTCCATCCTCACCCGAGAACCGCAAACACTAGCCTTCGACATCCTCACTCACCACCCAATCTACTACTCCCTTTCTACAGCCATCGCCGTTCCCCAAATGTACCTGCAACAATTCTGGAATCGGTTGCAATTTGTCCCCGATGCCGAACCTCACTTCACTACCACCATCGACTGTGTCCCAATCAAACTAACCACTGCCGCCATACGGCATATTCTTCACCTACCCGCCGAAGCTCATTTGCCAACTCGCCTCCACTTTGCTCCCATTCCATCTATCCAAGAAACCTTTTTTAAAATACAAGCCTTGGGATATGACGGCCCTCTCACCAAACCTTCACACTTTAAGACCAAAAATCTTCAATCTCATTGGAGGATTCTCTTTGATGTCCTCAACAAATGCTTTACTACAAAACATTCTGGCCACGACTCTACATCCGCTCAAGTCCTAGCCATGTTCACTGGCTTTGCCTATGACCGACACATGGATTATGCAACATTCCTCTTCGAGGAATTAAGAAGAGTTCATCTGGAGAGGGGCACCAAACGAGGAAGAAAATACATCCCACTCCAACGTTTTCTACAACTAATCATCCAGTATGTCATGGACAATGATGACGACATTCATGAGCGTCCAGAGGCAGATGTCTACCCTACAGTGGCAATCCAAAAGCTGAATCTGCCAAAAGGGGCTCCATCTGTACCAGTCATGACTATCCCACTGTCCCTTCTTCTAAGGGCAATGCAAAAGGAAAGGGTTCGGGCATATATTAGAGAGTTTTATCCGGATGAGGGTTAGTCAGATCCGACTGAGCCTACCCAGTCCGAAGGTGAGGTTAGAATGAGTGAGGAAGAGGGAGAAGCGGCGGAGGTACCCACTTACAGACCATTAGTCCGATGGTCGAACTATCCCCACCCACCCACTTAGCATCCTCTCAACAGGGTGCTACTTCATTCCACGGGGAATTACCACGGATGCCATCACCCTCTCATTCGGAGAGCGGTGGTGTTGAACGAGGTCACACTCCGCCCCATGTGACCGAACCTCTTTCTTCCACGATTCACTCCCCACCCCAACACACTTCGCACGACGCCTTCGTGGCGTCCCATGAACGAGCTGCCTCTGTGGCGGCTCCACAAACTTCTGGATCTGCGTATCCCATCGGGGAGCCAGAAATGACAGAAGGAAGACTTGGAGTGGCCCCATCTACGCCATCCACTTCAGGCCATCTCCACATAACTATCGAGATGTTAACGGCAGCTATACGTGCTGCCGGTGTTGTTACCCAGGATACCCTGGACGCCCATAAGGAGGCTGCCGAGGAACGTCATTCCGCCCTATTATCATTAATTAAGGGAAAAGGTGTCGCTTCTGAGGATGTGCCTCCACCAGGGACCCGCTCAGTCCAAATCATGATTCAAGAGCTCTCCGACAAAATAGACGCACATAATCGCCTAATCCTTCAAGTCCAGGAGCAGCTAAACTCCCGAATGGACCGTCTAGAATCGGCTGTGATAGAGCTAATGACCATTATGAACTTCAAAAATGGGATAGAATATGCTTAAGAACTTTAAAAATAGGATAGAATATGCTTAAGAACTTATCGAACTTGATCTATATAACTTTGACAATTGGCGACCGACTTCTAACTGATTCTTTGCTCTTTCTGTGATAGAGCTCCAGTGCCGTCCGCAGGCTGAGTCCCAGAAAAGGAAACATGGCGATTAAGACTGTCAGAGCTGAGCTAACCTGGTCCTTAGAAGGAATGGAGCAAAGAGACAGATCCGTATATGTTTCGATGATCGAGAATCTCAGAAGGAGCAAAGAATCAGTTAGAAGCCGGTCGCCAATTGTCAAAGTTATATAGATCAAGTTTGATAAGTTCTTAAGCATATTCTATCCCATTTTTGAAGTTGAACGGGAAGACCGAACTTTGTCTACTTTTACAGAAGTAGATTATAGAGTTAAGTTCCAGACGAGATATATGAGACACATAGTATGTGTCTGAGATGGTCTGTGTGGGATCATCGGGTCAGAGTTAGTGTCACTCGAGGTCGAGTAGTCATGATTAATTTATATATATGTGTTATATGTTTGTTTGGATGTGATTGAGTTATGGGTTGCGATTACAGTATTGGCCCCAGGATATCTAGGAATTGATGGGATGAGTATAAAGTCTGGGAGATAGACTATATGTGATGATCCTTAAGCTGCAAGAGCAGACGTGAGAAGTGATGGTGAAAAGAGAGACTTGTAAACAAATCGAGCAATTGAGAAAGAGTGATTGTGAAAGAGTATAATTTGTGAGTTGTTGCCAAATGGACGATGTAACATCCAGAACAAATCCAGGCTAACAAACTATGACCTAATCAGTATTTAATAGCCAATTATAACCTAATCAACGGTCACTAGCAATTAATCAAAGTGATTAACAATGTTCATAAGGAAATGGAACTCAATTAGAATAAATTCATCGGTGCGATGAATCGTAAAATCAATTAATCCGATCGATTTACGATACGAAGGATTAATTCAACTAAGTACATAATTAAATTATGATTAGTGACACTAATCATTCATTAATACACTTACTTAACATTAATTATTCAAGACTAAAACAATTCATTAAACAAATGCATTCAAAAGTATTTATGAATTTACATAAAAAGGGAAATACAAGAATACATTCTAAATACATTTAAAAAATGAAAATACAAGATAATATCTTCAAAAATCTGCCCATAGGTAGTACTTTTATAGAGTTTGACTTCTTTTTTTTTTATTAAAACAACCTTACACTATCACCATCAAATCCTCATTCATCATACCCTTTCATTTCATCCAAATCCTTACTCAACCACCACTTTGAAAGACCAAATTTTCTCTATAAATAGGGAGCTCACTTCCATTCATTTTCACACCTCCAAAACACAAGAAAACACTCTCATTTCACTCAAAAAAATCGGCCAAGGTGTCAACCAAAGCAAAAAGTTTGCAACTTTTGTTCTTTCAAGTGTTCTTCAAGTTTATTTCAAGTGTTCTTGGTGAAATCCTTGAAGATCCATCCTTCTACTCATTTGCATTCTTATATTTCATCAAAGTAAGTAAATACTAACTCATAACATCTCATATTAATGTTTATATAAGTCTTGCATAATATATATAATCACCAACAACAACAAGTTTCATAAAAGTAAGTAAATACTAACTCATAACATCTCATATTAATGTTTATAAATCACTAGTTTTGTTTTTAAGTTGTTTTCTTCAAATGTGTTTATAAATATATAAACACATCATGTAAGTGTAAATATTATGAAAACAAGTTATATAAATATGTTTTATAACCTTTTATACAAGTAGCTTTTGCATAAACAACAAGAATCACAAGTTGTATTAAGTTTATGAAATACGGAATTTCGGCAGAAATGTTGCGTCGACTTTGAAAAATCATAACTAATTCATAACTTAACGAAATGAGTTGATTCTTGTTTCAAAAGTTATATCTATGTCTTAAATAAAAATATGGAGGTTTTCATAATTTATTTTGGAGTTTAGAACCCCCAGATATTATTTGGGAACCCGAAAGTTTGACAGCTCAAAATTGGCCAACATAGTGTTTTTAACGAACTTTTTCCCTAACCTAAACATCTCGAAAAATGGCCGTTCTTGACTTTAAAAATTCTTTGTATGTAGTAGTTTAATGTCCAAGAAAACCAAAGCCTAAATCGTTTTAGAGCTTGGTCAAAAATAACCTCAAAGTAGGCCGAAAAACCTTCAAAAAGCTGGAAAATTATATATATATATATATATATATATATATATATATATATATATATATATATATATATATATATATATATATATATATAAACTTGACGTTTTAAGTGGGTTTTATTTATAAACTTGTAATGTTGGGTGATTTAAAAGATAACAACATTTATACATACATATTATCATATATGGGAGTTATTAAATCCCTTATATCATTTAGGACTCGGTTAAACACGTCCGGTGTCATCACTCATCAACAACGTAAATAGTCGTTTTTACGATCCTTTTGCCATCAACATGCGGTGAGTCTTCATAGCCCCTATATTCACTATCTATTGGGTGGAAATACATGCATTGTTTTCATATGGACATCAAAATAGTTTATTTCTTATATGTATTACATGTGTGGATCCAGCAGCCCTCAAATCATGAACCGTTAATTGCATTTATTTGTAAGCGCAAATATATTGTGGATAGATCTATCAGGAGTCATGCCCCCCATTCGGGTTAGTTTAGCTCCGCTAACAGCGGGTGCATATATATTCAACACACGGTATTACGTATGGGAATACTGCACAGGGCAAACTCATTTAATTAAGCTTCGGTTGCATGATGGTTTATGTAATACATACACGGAATTTATGCTTTATAAATTCAACTCATCTGGTAAAGTCCATACAACTGGTCTTTTCGCATAAACCTATGAGCTCACCAACAATTTGTTGACGTATTTTAGCATGTATTTTCAGGTGATTAAAACATGCGCATTTATCGAAAGTATTCCAAGGTTTTCGTTCATTTTGGAGTCGCATCATTTTCAAAATCGGAGATTTACTTGCATCTTTCCGGATAAACTAAATTGTGTATTTAAATCTTGGTATTTTAAGAACTACTTACGTTGCGTTATGGTTATGTAACACAATATTTATATTTGAAGTTAATTCAATGTATTTTTGAAAACGTCCATATAGTGGTCGTTCGTTGTGATTATGGTTACGCTTCCGCGACGTCACACTTCGTTTCCAATCGGGATAACGGGGTGTGACAGATTGGTATCAAAGCCAGGTTATTGTGAACTAGGTTGCATTAGTACCCTAGACTATAACTTTTACAAAACCTAAACTTTCTTATTTCAATAATTGTGAACATTTGGACCCTAATGATAGAAACATGTCAAACAATACGGTCGTTATCCTCTTTGACTCCGAGGATGAATACTCACCGATGGGACAAGGAAACCAAGGTGACACTGAGATGTACCTTGGATCAGAGACCCACTCAGACCCAATTAATGATGAGGTAGAGGACCCGTCAGAACAAGAGGAGGGCAACTGTGGCCCTGCAGCACATATTGCTCCACCATCACCACCACGTATTCCATCCTACACCCTATTTAGAAGCCATCCCAATGGATCATTGAGGAAGTTCACCCCTAGGAAAAGGGTGTGACTAGCACAACGGGAGTCTATCCCGGTACCTGCCCATCAGCAAAGCCCGCCACAGTAACGACGGTCAAACATAAGACAGTGGGGATGGATGCCTCACATTCTCCAAGAATGGAGAAACAAGGAAGGTATCCCAAGCCAGTTAGGAACACCATCTTCTTTTCTAGTATCGACACTTACCGAGGAACCTTTGCAAAGAACGGTGCCTCTATTGGTGGCAAGGGCCGCCAGACACGACCTTCAATTTCGACAAATCCACCAGAAGGTCGGTGAGATCTCTGCAAGGATTAAGCAGGAGACAATACAAACCACCAATATACCTTGGGCCAACCAGAATACCTAGGCGATTCAACAAGACGGAATCGACGGATTGTGACAGCGCCTAGCTTAGCGCAAAGCCCGCAATGCAGAACTAACCCAACGACTTAACGCTCTGGAGTACGAGAAAACCCCGGAGGCATCTCATACTTAGTACCCTTCTACCATTTTATAGTATTTCTCTAAGTTTTACTATCGGATATATGTTTAGGCTTGAAAATTTATCGGAAAAATCCCGACCATCTCATGTACAAAGATTAGGTATCAAGAACTTTAATGAAAAATTAAGTTTTAACTACAACTCTGTGTATGAGGAGATAAAGCTACGACTATCTGCCTAAGAAATTTCAAACCCATAGACTTATCCTCTTACCCCATTAGATACCACTTATGCATTTATACTATTTGATATCGGTGCTGGTAGGAGCTTTATATCAACTAAGTTCAGTAAGCAGATAAATTTCATTATTACACCATTAAGTGCCACTTATGCTATTGAGGTTGATGACAGTAAGACGCTTAAAAACAAATAATATAATATGAGGATGCTCCTTAGAAGTAGTAGGTCGAATCTTTGAAATAGACGTGGTGCCCGTCAAACTGAGGAGTTTTGACGTGGTTATAGGCATGGATTGGTTTTCGAAAAACAATGTGGAAATCGTGTGCAACAAGAAGACGGTTCATATACCCTTAGCCAATAAGAAGGTCCTTACTGTTCAAGGCAAAACAAGAAATACCAAAGTAACCATCATCCCTAGCATTAGGACCCTGAAGTGTTGACAGAGAGGGAGCCAAAGGAAAAGCGGCTCGAAAATATTCTTATTATTTATGGTTACCCCAAAGTTTTTCCAGAACACATCCCTGAGCTCCCACCATCGGGGCAAGTCGAATTCAAAATCGGCCTAGTGTTAGGTGCTGCACTAGTGGTTCGAGCACTATACCGATTAGCCCATAAGTTATGTAGAAGTTGTCCAAACCAGCTGCAGGAGCTCTTAGATAAAGGCTTTAACAAACCAAGTTCCTCACTTTGGGGAGCTCCAGTTTTGTTCATAAAGAAGATGGATAGAACCATCAGAATGTGCATCAATTACCAAGAGCTAAATAAACTAAAGGAACCGATACACGCTCACAAGGATCAATGACTTATTTGACTAAACTCCAAGAATTAAGCTTCTATTCGAAGATCGACCTAAGGTCTGGTTATCATTAGGTTAGAGTTCGCAAGAAAGATATTCCAAAGACAGCCTTCAGATTCCGTTTCGGATCATAAATTCCTATTAATGCCGTTTGGATTAACCAGTGCCCCAACGGTACACAAGGACCTCATCGGGTGTGCAAACCTTATCTAGACAAATTCGTGATTGTATTCATGAATGACTTTTTAATCTACTCACAAAAAAAGGAGGAGCACGAGCAAACATTTATGGCTGATTCTAGAGTTGTTGAAGAAAGAACAATTATACGCCAAGCTTTCTAAGTTTGAATTTTGGGTAAGATTGTAACATCCCAATTTTCAATTATGTGTAATTTACAATTATTAAGACTCAATTATTTGTATTAATGAAATGTTATGTCAATTTAAGTTATTTTGATCATTATATCAGTTAAATATGAAAATACGAAGTTGAGGGGTGTGTTATGCAAATAAGTTAAAATACAAATAAAAGGGATGAAAAACCCTTCATTTCATCATTCCCACTCTCTCACTACACACACTCTCTCTACCGGTTTCTCTCTCTCTCTCTACCGAAGCCTCTCTCTCAACTCTCTCTCTCTCGGATTTCAACTCAAGAACACAAGAATCAACAAATTTCAAGTGCAAAAGTTGGAAACAAGTTGCAATTTAGGAACTATAACTGCTACAACAAACGATTTGAGGTAAGAATCACTCAAAATTTCAATATTTTGATGTTTGGGTTCGGTTTTTATAAGAAACCGAATCATAGATTTAAGATGCAAATGTTGTTGCATGTTGGATGTTATTGATGATATGTTTAAATCGAACATGTATCTTGTTGTATACAAAAATTCAGAATCAGATCGAAGTTTAAGTATGATTTTGGAATTAAGTGTGTGTTTTAGTGTGTGTGTTCATCGAGACTTGTAGAAAAAGTCATATAAATGGGTTGTTTTGATGCATAAATATGA
Organism: Centrapalus pauciflorus; assembly: GCA_020465985.1. NCBI lineage: Eukaryota > Viridiplantae > Streptophyta > Magnoliopsida > Asterales > Asteraceae > Centrapalus > Centrapalus pauciflorus. The sequence continues at coordinate 2,446 of JAANYP010008976.1, read as the reverse complement.
TGATATAAGTTAAATAATAGCATTTAAGTTCATATTTACAGTATTAGACTCGAAAACATGCAAAAATGACCCAAACATAATTCTGGAAAATATTGGAAAATTCACTAAGTATGAACTCGGATCCGTATGGACCGAATTCGGACCATCCGAATTCGGGTCCTGTTCATCCTATTTCGGATCACATAGACCAATTCGGACTCAACCTCAATTCGGACCATTACCCATTTCGGACCAATGTCAACTTCGGACACATAGCAATTTCGGAGCACCCAATCCGGATCACCCCCCAATTCGGACCTGAGGACCATCCGGATTTCGGATCCATCCGAATTCGGATATGGTCCGAAATCAGAACCTAATTACACTTAATTTTCAGAATACAATTTTAAGCAATTACTGACATTACATCACTATTACACTTACATTACAGATCATTGTGGTGTTATCAAAACACACATTGATTCAGGATCAAGTCACAAAACCAATCACTGTGAGTAACAGATTGTCATTCGAACATTTATTGTTTTTGCATTCATGTTTATACATTCAATGGCATGTTCACGTTGTTCATATACTTCATTTGGCACTCGTACATGATTTGTTGTTATGATGCACACTCGTACTTGACATGTAACACACATGTAGCCAGCGTTCATTTGAAAGTGCATCTATTTACATCATGCTTGCACTGCATGATCATTACTTCATAATCTGATGCGACCTGGACTGGGGCTAACAGCAGGCCACTGTCGGGGACTGATCATCCCACTCGTATCCCATCAGGTTCGGCACATCCCCGATCAACATATTGAACTGCCAACCCATGCTTGCACTGCATGGTTTTTCACATACACTGAGGCTTACACTGCCGATATTCACATACATGGGGCTTACACTACCCATGGTTAAGCATTGTTTGTAAAGAAATATTTGTTGTATGCATAATCTGTTATCTCACTAAGCATTTAGCTTACTGTTGACTCACATTGTTTACAGGCAAAGGCAAGAGTGTAGCTGGACCATCTACTTAAGCATATCAAATCAATATCCCGGAGACCTTAGTAGCTATTGGTACTTGAATGTAATAGCTTTGGGCTGGGATTTCTACTTCTAAAACAATTATGTTGATGTAATCGTTAGACTTTTATCACTGTAGACATGTATTCTATTGCTTTAGTGTGGATTTGCTTAATTCTAATTTAAGTATTCAATTTCAATTATCATGATTACTCATTGGGTTGTTAGTCGATCCTGGTGATTGCTACAATTATATCATTAATTAACAAGGACGTCACAGTTTGGTATCAGAGCATTAGTTTGAGGTTTCAAGTGTCCGCGAGGACTTGGACTCAAACTTAGGTTATGATATTAGAATGGACTCCTAAGTAATGATCTGAACTAAGATAGGATTGACATGCACACGGGGACACATAAAGGGTAACTGTAAACACTTAGGACTTACAAATAAATGTTCTAAATATAAGTTGTTATATTCCAGAACATGTCAGGAGACGATATGACTCCTCAGCAAATGTTCCAGATGATGCAAGCTCTCATGGAACAAAACAATGAGCTACAATCCAAACGAATGGCTGAGCAGGCTCAGTCATTTACTGATCAGTTAAGGGCCAGAGATGAGGCCGAGGCAAAACGAAAGGCCGATAAGCGAAAGAACAAGGAACAACAACAGGATGACCAAGAGGAAAGACAAGACACTGGGTCTTCTAACAGATCAAGGGGTTGTAGGTTTAAGGACTTCAAAAGTAACGGGGCTGTTACTTTTGATGGAACCGGTGATGCTGTGACTGCACTGGAATGGATCACCACCACGGAACGAACTTTCAGGATCAGCGACTGCGCTGATAAAGACATGGTCCGCTTTGCAACCGCTATGTTTGCAAGGGACGCTGTTATGTGGTGGGACGCAATGACACATGTGTTGACGATGGAGGTAGTGTCACACATGTCATGGAGCGAGTTTAAGGAAGGGTTTTCTCAACAGTACTGTCCAGCCGACGAGAAGCGACGTCTCGAGGCAAAGTTCCTGAATCTGACTCAAGGAACGAAAACGGTTACACAATATGCCGTTGAGTTCACTCGATTGAGTCTGTTCGCCCCCCATCAAGTAGACACAGAAGAGAGGAAGATAGCCCGGTTTGAGGCCGGACTAGATTATGAGATACGCCGAACCATGAGTGGGGTTCGGTATACAACGTTTGCTGGATTACTCGAGGCTGCTCGGAATGTGGAGCAGATTGTCTTATTATCTGGATACGTAATCGGGTCAGCCGCCGCACCACCGACTCAACCGTCGTCGCCAAAAAGGCAGCGGGAGTCTGGATCCTCCCGATTCTCTCCTCAATCCCATCAACAGTCTTCATCACCAAAGAAAGGAAGGGCCTTTTCGGCCAGTTCAGAAATGAGAGACTGCAGACGATGCAGAAAA
>JAANYP010008975.1:0-62278 GCA_020465985.1 Centrapalus pauciflorus | reverse complement strand
TGTGACAGGCTAAACACTTTATGGAATATGTTTCCAAAGTCGTCATGTATTGTTTTTGACTACTAAGGATCAGTTTACAAAAGTCGAAGACAATAGTGAAAACAGAACTGCTCAGCTTGCCAAAGCTGATTCTGTAACATGAAAGGACAAAAAGGGTTATTTTGAAAAGGGTGACAGCCTTTTGTCTTATATCAAAAATAGGCCTTTACAAGGAAGAACAGACGCAAAGTTGACATTCCTAAATTAGTTAAAGGCAATGCAACAGTAGACAAAGTAAAAAGACAAAAGTTCTGCACATGTGAAGACAAGTCTGCTTTTCAGAAAAGTGCAGAAAAGGTTATTTTGTCTTTTCAACAAGACTTCTCCTTTTTCATTCCGTCCAATGAAGATGTTTCTCTTAGATCCTCTAAGTGAGTATAAAAGGAAGCTTCTAAGGTCAGAAAGAAGTGTGAAGAAAGCTAAGTGCTGAAACCCAAGAGTGAACGTGCAAGTGTGATTTTCATGCATGCAAAACTTCTGTGTAAACCAGCATCTGTGTGTATAAGCTGTTTTACATAAGCCGTTCCTTTAAGTCTTGTAAACACAGTGAGTGCTTCTTAGTGAGTGTATTCATTGTATACTAGTTTGAGTCTGTCTTAGACTAGTAAGCATACTGTTGTATCTGTCATCTCAGCTTGAACTATGCCGCATTCAAGCTTGTTTGTAATTAACAAATTGTTGATAATACATACAAACATTGAGAAAAGAGTGTCTAGTTTTTAAATTGCTGTATTCACCCCCCTCTACAGCTTATAACTATATACTTTGGGAACCTCTCGGGACCTACAGAAATTATAGGTACTCACAGTGGGTGCGTTATGTAACTTCAATTAATATTATTTCTCCTCAGGCTTTCAACCAGATTCACAAAGTAAGTACCCCACTGTGTGTTAAATAACATCACAAGGGACCTGTTACATTTCCATAGTAAAAACATATCATCAACGTATGTTCAGTTACAAATAACATCATGACTTTACAATTTAAAGGGTTAATACATTCGGAACCGACATCCAAAACTCATGTTTAAAACTCATTATTTGGTGTGTTATTAGTCCCAAATAACCCTTCATTATATACCTTAATATAATACAAAAAATATCCCAAAAGTGTGTTTGTTATACAAGAAATTCGGATCCTTTAGACCCCATCCTGTAACAACCTAACTTTTGACCCAGTCATAAATTCAATATTTTCGAACCGATAATGTAATTTTATTACATTATGTGAATTATAATTTAATTAAGTTATGAAATAATTAATTAAATTATATAATTAATTATATTATGAATTAATAAATTATTAAAGATAATTAAATAAAAGAGATATAATATACAAAAATGAAAGTGGGTTAACTAGTAAATATAACTAGATGAAGTATATAAACGTGATTTATTAATTAAAAATCAGATTCTCTCTCTCTCTACTTTCTCTCTCTCTCTCTAACTTTCTCTCTCTACTCTCTCTCTACCTTCTCTCTAAATTATCTCCCAAACCGACCGTCCGATTATCAAGTTATATATATCGTTAGAAAGATCTCGGAGAATACTACACGAATCTGCTATCTCCTGCGTGATTTCATACGAATTTGAGGTAAGAATCGATATTTTTAAGTTTTTATATATTTCGGTTTTTCGAATTTATTAATTTTATGAAATTTAAAGCTATTTTTATGGAGTTTAACTAGAATTTGTATAATATAATCGAACATAGGTTTGTTACGTAACATATATGTGATTTTAGGCCTAAAAATGTATGTTTTAAAGCTGTAAATATGAACAAATTCGAGAATGCCAAGAACAAACTCGAAAATACATAGAACAAACTCGAAATTAAATTAAATTCGAAATATATTCGAATTTAACCAATTAAACTCGAAAAGCATACTTTGATTCTAATAAATTCGAATGATGATTGATGTTGACATTAAACTTGAATCATGTATTCAAAATTAATTACACAATATTCAAATTTAACATATATATAGTCAAAAGTATGCTTTGAATTTATGCATATATTTGACTTTGATGTTTTAGCTTGGAGTCACCTTTGGTACAAAAATTGTATATAGATTCGAAATTTTGATACTTAAATTCGAATCCCATATTTGAAATTAATGCATCTCGAATTTAATGAATATAATTCGAATTTAATTCCTAAATTCGAAACCCACTTCTTAAATTCGAATATATTGAATAAAACACTTATAAATTAACAAGATAATTAGCAAAATGAGTATATATATATATATATATATATATATATATATATATATATATATATATATATATATATATATATAGACCCTTGAGAACTTATGAAACAAAGAATGATTTATGAATAAACAAGTTATCAGAATCAGATAAAATAAAGGAATTTAAAGATAAAAGATGATGATATTTACATGAGATTGTTATGATAATTCTGGACAGGTTCAGTGAAATTCTGAACAAAGATTTAAAGATTTATAAAGTGGGTCAAAGATTTGATTTGACAGAGAACAGATTGAGATAAAATCCTGAGATAACTCAGGTGGCAGATTTTACATCTGTTTGATAAAGACCCAACACTGTGAGTTATAGATATTCAGATTTAACATGCTTGATTTCCGGTTGAGACATATTGTTGATGCTAGATCGATTTGACATTTATATTATCAGCTGGATTGTGACCTGTGCACACCATGGTTGGGTGTTGCCCAGTGGATCATGATAGCTATTTGATCATCATTTCTTATTTTATTGCATTTATAGTTCATTTCTGATACTGCTTTGAGACTACTGCTATCATGACATTGACTACTTATGCTTCATCATTGAATAGACTTGTTATATTGATTCAGCTTGATTAGCCTTGATTGGTCTATTGTTCTAGACCTGGCTATTTCACCAGTTCAAATGAACTTGGTAATGACCTCCGATGTTCCGCCACGTTGATTTACTGGTAGCTAGCCCAGTATGTGGCTGATCCCCACGATTTAAGCGTGAGCGTGGCCTGAGCATCATCCGACTCTATGATTTCTATGTCTCAATCATGAGGGCTGTAGCGGCAGCCAAAACATATCACGCTAGATTGATGATCCGCTTGACATGCATGTTAATTTGAAAATCTATTTACTCACTAAGCATTGCTTACGGTTGCTACATTAATATTTTTACAGGAAAAGACAAAGAAAAGTCACCTGCCGGACCTAGTTCTTAGATCTTACACGCTCAAGACAGAAGTTTCATAGACCTCTACTCAGCGACCCCATTTTGGTACTAATTGGATGACGATATTATGGTGATCTGGGTAGATTTATTTTGATAATATGATGGCATGAATTAGATTAGACTTGTGCCCTTTATAAGTTTAATTTAAAAATAGTAATCTGTATCAAACTTAATCCTAATATGCTTGTACATGTAATTTAATATTCCGCAATTAATTACTCTATCTTAGTATGATTGATATCGTATTGCATGATGTGGGACCTAGACTCGTGAGAACTGCCCCGCAAGGGGTGGTCTTCACAGGATGGTATCAGAGCACTAGTTTGAGTGAATCAAGTATTATGTGAGTATACTTGGTCTCAAACTGAAGCAATACATATGTATCAATCATTTAGGTGGTTTGAACTAAGATAGGATGTACAGACTATTAGGATGGGAAAAAGGGTACATAGATCTAAGTTTATAAACTAATAGTTAAATGATTTTAATTTTCAGCTAAGATGTCAGGATCAGGATCAGGTGACATACCAAACATGACCCCACAACAAATGTTCGAAATGATGCAACAATTGTTAGCCCAACATTCTGAGCAACAAAACAAAATAATGCAAGAACAGTTTCAGGCCAGAGATGAGGCTGAAGCTAAAAGACGTAATGATAAAAAAAATAAGCGAAAAGATAAGCAAGTCCAGAATGAAGAATCTGATTCTGATAACTCTACTCCTGAAACCCAAATCGTGCAGCCTAAAGGCTGTAAGTTCAAGGACTTCAAAGCGAGCGGTGCCCTGAACTTTGAGGGTGCAGTGAATCCAATTCAGGCGATGGATTGGATCAGTCATACCAAAGAGATCTTTAGAATCTCTGACTGTTTAGATTCAAAGAAAGTGAGCTACGCGTCTGCGTTATTTGTTGGAGCTGCCCGTGCATGGTGGAAGACTCAAAGAAGCATATATGGCGAGGAAGTTATCCAGACATTAGATTGGGATCAGTTCCTTGATATGTTTAACGCAAAATATTGTCCGATCGACCAACAAGATAAGATGGAGGTTCAACTGATGCAGCTGACTCAGGGAACCAAAACTGTTGACGAATATGAGCATGAATTCTCACGACTATGCGGCTACTCCTCGTATCAAGTAGCTACTGAAGAAAGGAAGATGAATAGATTCCGCGGAGGACTCAACCCAAGATATCGGCACCCGATGAGCGCGATAAAGTATAAGTCCTATTTAGAAATGGTCGAAGCAGCAAGGCAGATCGAGAGAGGATATCTAGAATATGGCGATCAGCTCTATGCTCCATCAGCAAACCCGACATGTCCATCTCCTCCGAAGAAACAGAGATTTGGCAGATTCTTTAAGCCAAATAAGTCACAACCTCAGCAATCCCAACAATACAGTTCACAGCCGAAAGCCCAAGCCTATTCATTAACGAACGAGCCACGATTCTGCAAGCGATACAGAAAGTCACACATGGGGCTGTGTAACCCAGATGATGTTACTTGTTTTGCGTGTGACCGAATTGGTCATAGCAGTGAAGAGTGCCCACATCAGGGACGTGGATGTGCGAAATGCGGGAAAAGAGGACACTTCATGTATCAGTGTCGCAGCGGGCAACGAGGACAATCACAGTCATCAGCGGGAGGATCTACGATGAAGAGTTCAGCTGCTACTCCGACCGCAAGGACTCGAGCTTTTCAAATAACAGCTGAGGAAGCAAAAGAAACACCTGACGTGGTTACCGGTACGTTTCTGCTTAACTCAATCCCTGCTCGTGTATTATTCGATTCCGGTGCTAGCCGTTCTTTCATATCAACATCTTTTGCTCAAAGATTATATAAGTCCCCATCAAAGCTTCCCGTAGTACTTGACATTGAGACAGCCAGTAACAACTATGTTATGGCTGATTCTGTATATCGAAACTGCACTCTACTCGTCGATAACATCGTATTCAACCTTGATCTCATTCCTATTCCGTTGAAAGAGTTCGACGTCATCATCGGCATGGACTGGCTAATGAATAACGAGGCTACGATCGTCTGCAATCGGCGAATCATCAGAATTAGGTCTTCAGACGGCCGAGTATTGGAAATCAAAGGCGAGAAGCGAAAAGGTGCTCACTGCTTCATTTCTGTTGAAAAAGCGCATAAATATCTATCTAAGGGTCACGAATCTTACGTATGCTACGTCTCATCTGAATCTAACTCTGAAGCCCAAAAGAAATCTTTATCCGATATCCCTATCGTCTGTGAGTTCCCAGACGTGTTTCCTGACGATATTTCGGGAGTGCCACCCGAACGTCAAGTTGAGTTCAGTATTGACTTGGTTCCTGGTGCGGCTCCTATTGCTAAAGCTCCCTACAGACTTGCACCTGCAGAAATGCAGGAAATGTCAAAGCAATTGCAAGAGCTGTTGGAAAAGGGGTTTATCCGACCAAGTTCATCTCCGTGGGTTGCACCTGTCTTATTCGTTAAGAAGAAAGACGGAACTTTCCGTATGTGCATCGACTATCGTGAGTTGAACAAAGTTACTATAAAGAATAAATATCCTCTGCCCAGGATCGATGATCTGTTTGATCAGCTACAAGGAGCCAACTACTTCTCGAAAATAGATCTTCGTTCTGGGTATCATCAGTTGAAAGTTAAAGATGAGGATGTTCCAAAGACAGCCTTCCGTACAAGATACGGTCATTACGAATTTCTCGTGATGCCGTTTGGCTTGACAAATGCACCAGCGGCGTTCATGGATCTCATGAATCGCGTGTGCAGACCTATGTTGGATAAATCAGTTATCGTATTCATAGACGATATTCTGATTTACTCCAAAACGGAGTCTGATCATTCTATTCATCTGCGGCAATTGCTAGAGTTATTAAGAAAAGAAAGGCTCTACGCAAAATTCTCTAAGTGCGAATTTTGGCTCAGACAGGTATAATTTCTATTATATATGTCTTGAGCTATTTCCCTAAGTATTCTTTAATTTACATCAGAACTTGAATTTGTACTTTGATTCTTATAGATTCAGTTCCTTGGCCATGTTGTTTCTGGCGAAGGGATTTCCGTTGATCCTTCTAAAGTCGAGGCCGTTCAGAAATGGCAAACGCCTCGCAATGCCTCAGAAATAAGAAGTTTTCTCGGATTGGCTGGTTACTACCGGCGATTCATAAAGGACTTCTCGAAGATTGCTGTACCTCTAACGATGCTAACACGAAAGAATACTCCTTTCGTTTGGTCTGATAAACAGCAAGAGGCATTTGACATTCTGAAATAGAAGCTTATTCAAGCGCCGATCCTAGCTTTACCAGAAGGCAATGATGATTTCGTTGTCTATAGTGATGCATCTGGTACTGGCTTAGGATGTGTTCTTATGCAAAGGGGAAAAGTAATTGCCTACGCTTCAAGGCAATTAAAAGACTACGAGAAAAGTGCACCGACTCATGATCTTGAGTTGGCTGCAGTTACCTTTGCTCTGAAAATCTGGCGGCATTATCTTTATGGGACTCGGTGTCAGCTCTACACCGATCATAAGAGTCTCAAACATCTTTTTACTCAAAAGGATCTAAATATGAAACAACGACGGTCCTTGGAGCTTATCAAGGACTATGATTGCGAGATCCTATATCATCCCGGCAAAGCTAATGTTGTCGCGGATGCTTTGAGTAGAAAAGTTTATCCAGAAAAGTGCTGCTATGCCCTAACTCCGGTTATATTCTCTTCTGATCTTATTGAAGACATCCGAGTTGCTCAAGCTGAAGCACTGAAAGAAGAGAATATAGATTCTGAAAATCTAAAAGGGCAATTACAATTTCTAACTCTGAATCATTTGGGACTTCACTGTCTCAAGGGAAACCGAATCTGGGTTCCTAAGTATGGTTCAATTCGCAGCACTCTTCTATCTGAAGCTCATCAGTCCAAATTATCTGTTCATCCTGGCAGCTCAAAGATGTACTTCGATCTAAAAGCTGACTACTGGTGGCCAGGAATGAAGAAAGACATCGGTAAATGTGTTGAAAGCTGCAGAGTCTGTCAAATGGTAAAGGCAGAACACCGGGAACCCTTTGGGGATATGCAACCATTGCCAGTTCCCGAGTGGAAGTGGGAGCATATAACAATGGACTTCGTCACAAAACTGCCGAAAACCAAAAGACAGCATGACTCCATCTGGGTAGTCGTGGATCGATTAACGAAATCAGCTCACTTCATACCGATGAAAGAAACATATTCCCTCGATAGATTGGCACAGCTATACATCACTGAAATCATTTCTCGTCACGGTGTGCCAAAGTCTATTGTATCTGACCGTGATAGTCGTTTCACTTCGAGATTCTGGCAAGCACTGCAAGAAGGGATGGGTACTCGGATTTCTATAAGTACTGCTTATCATCCTAATGCCGATGGCCAGAGTGAGCGTACTATCTTAACTTTAGAAGATATGCTTCGTGCCTGCATTCTTGATCTAGGTGGTAACTGGGATGACCACTTGCCTCTGGTCGAATTCTCGTATAATAACAGTTATCATTCTACGATCAAGATGGCTCCTTTTGAAGCTTTGTATGGAAGAAAGTGCAGAACTCCCACCTGTTGGCGCGAAACAGGTGAATCGCCAATAGCAGGTCCTGCCCTTCTACAGTTGACTCACGAAAAGATTCAACTCGTCAGAAGGAACATACTCGAAGCTCAAAGCAGGCAGAAGTCATATTATGATAATCGACACAGATCAATAAGCTTTGCGGTTAACGATGGGTGATGTTGAAAGTATCCCCAATGAAGAATGTGGTGAGATTCATAAAGAGAAACAAGCTATCTCCGAGATTCATCGGTCCGTTCAAGATTGTGGAAAAGATAGGAAATCAATCTTATCGTCTTGAACTGCCGGCGGACTTATGTGGAATACATCTTGTATTTCATGTTAGTCACTTGAGAAAGAGCTTAGCAGACGAAAGAGAAGTTCAAATACCACACGTTAACTTGCAGATTGATGAAAAGCTTAGAGTGGTTGAAGAGCCAGAACGTATTCTGGACTCGAAGACCAAAAAGCTTCGGAATAAAGAGATACAGATGGTGCTCGTCCAGTGGAAACACCACAAAGGTTCGCATCAGTCTTGGGAATCCAGAGATGTTATGAAAGCTACATATCCAAGTCTGTTCGAACATAGCTAACTTCGGGGACGAAGTTTGTGCGTGGTGGAGCCCATTCTGTAACAACCTAACTTTTGACCCAGTCATAAATTCAATATTTTCGAACCGATAATGTAATTTTATTACATTATGTGAATTATAATTTAATTAAGTTATGAAATAATTAATTAAATTATATAATTAATTATATTATGAATTAATAAATTATTAAAGATAATTAAATAAAAGAGATATAATATACAAAAATGAAAGTGGGTTAACTAGCAAATATAACTAGATGAAGTATATAAACGTGATTTATTAATTAAAAATCAGATTCTCTCTCTCTACTCTCTCTCTCTCTAACTTTCTCTCTCTACTCTCTCTCTACCTTCTCTCTAAATTATCTCCCAAACCGACCGTCCGATTATCAAGTTATATATATCGTTAGAAAGATCTCGGAGAATACTACACGAATCTGCTATCTCCTGCGTGATTTCATACGAATTTGAGGTAAGAATCGATATTTTTAAGTTTTTATATATTTCGGTTTTTCGAATTTATTAATTTTATGAAATTTAAAGCTATTTTTATGGAGTTTAACTAAAATTTGTATAATATAATCGAACATAGGTTTGTTACGTAACATATTCATGATTTTAGGCCTAAAAATGTATGTTTTAAAGCTGCAAATATGAACAAACTCGAGTTGCCAAGAACAAACTCGAAAATACATAGAACAAACTCGAAATTGAGTTAAATTCGAAAATATATCCGAATTTAACTCATTAAATTCGAAAAACATAAATTCGAATTCAATAAACTCGAATGGAATTTCGAATTTATCATTAGATTCGAAATAAAGGATTCGAATTTGAGTATAAAATTGAATTCAAGTCTATGTTCAAAGCTATGGTCAAAATTAGATATATATATTTCGAATTTAACCCTTAAAGTTGAGACATATTCAAATTTGAGCATAAGTTGATATATGTACTTCGAATTTAAACTACATATTCGAATTTAATGTCTAATATTCGACTTTAATGTCTAAAATTTAAATCTCTTTCGAATTTAACCTATGTGTTCGAATTTAATACTTAAATTCGAAACCCACTCCTTACATTCGAATATATTGAATAAAACAATTATAAATTGACGAGATAGTTAGTAAAATAATTATATATATATATATATATATATATATATATATATATATATATATATATATATATATATATATATATATATATATATAGACCCTTGAGAACTTATGAAACAAAGAATATTAATGAAAGATTTATGAATAAACAAGTTATCAGAATCAGATAAAATAAAGAATTTAAAGATAAAAGATGATGATATTTACATGAGATTGTTATGATAATTCTGGACAGGTTCAGTGAAATTCTGAACAAAGATTTAAAGATTTATAAAGTGGGTCAAAGATTTGATTTGACAGAGAACAGATTGAGATAAAATCCTGAGATAACTCAGGTGGCAGATTTTACATCTGTTTGATAAAGACCCAACACTGTGAGTTATAGATATTCAGATTTAACATGCTTGAATTTCTGGTTGAGACATATTGTTGATGCTAGATCGATTTGACATTTATATTATCAGCTGGATTGTGAACTGTGCACACCATGGTTGGGTGTTGCCCAGTGGATCATGATAGCTATTTGATCATCATTTCTTATGTTATTGCATTTATAATTCATTTCTGATACTGCTTTGAGACTACTGCTATCATGACCTTGACTACTTATGCTTCATCATTGAATAGACTTGTTATATTGATTCAGCTTGATTAGCCTTGATTGGTCTATTGTTCTAGACCTGGCTATTTCACCAGTTCAAATGAACTTGGTAATGACCTCCGATGTTCCGCCACGTTGATTTACTGGTAGCTAGCCCAGTATGTGGCTGATCCCCACGATTTAAGCGTGAGCGTGGCCTGAGCATCATCCGACTCTATGACTTCTATGTCTCAATCATGAGGGCTGTAGCGGCAGCCAAGACATATCACGCTAGATTGATGATCCGCTTGACATGCATGTTAATTTGAAAATCTATTTACTCACTAAGCATTGCTTACGGTTGCTACATTAATATTTTTACAGGAAAAGACAAAGGAAAGTCACCTGCCGGACCTAGTTCTTAGGTCTTACACGCTCAAGACAGAAGTTTCATAGACCTCTACTCAGCGACCCCATTTTGGTACTAATTGGATGACGATATTATGGTGATCTGGGTAGATTTATTTTGATAATATGATGGCATGAATTAGATTAGACTTGTGCCCTTTATAAGTTTAATTTAAAAATAGTAATCTGTATCAAACTTAATCCTAATATGCTTGTACATGTAATTTAATATTCCGCAATTAATTACTCTATCTTAGTATGATTGATATCGTATTGCATGATGTGGGACCTAGACTCGTGGGAATTGCCCCGCAAGGGGTGGTCTTCACACATCCGAACTTCACATGCACAGTGGCCGACTCGCCGAGTCGAGGTCCGAATTTCGGATCTTGGCCGGATTTCGCATGCACAGTGGCCGACTCGCCGAGAAACAACCCAAAACTTGACCCGAGATATGACCCATCCGAGTTCAGGTCCCATCCGAATTCGGATCCTACACTTAGAAAATTAAACGATTGTTCATGTGTTCTTGGCGACTCACCGAGTCACCCCCTGTGACTCGTCGAGTCGACTAACAGGTCAGTACTTGCAGCTACGGGTTTTAAGCCAAAAATTCAACAAACTCAATTTTTATCAACATACAATCCATGGGAATGTTATGTTATTATATTTGGGGTGTTTCTACACTATTTCCCCATCAATAACTGGTTATTTTGTCTAGATTTGACCAAAAATGAAGATTTTTCTCAAGAACACAAAAATACACTAAAGTTCAGATTTCTTATCGTTCAAGACGATTCAACGATTGATTCTTGTTTCTAAAGCTTCTAGGAACTTCAAATGATGATTCCCAACTAGTATAACATACATGCAACAACATTTCCAGAATCAAAATTCTGAATTTTGCATAGTTATTCTAAAAAAATAAAACCTCAAGCTTTGAAACTAATTTCTTACTTTGATTCTGTTTGTTTCTTGTTAATTTCCAGATTAATTCCACGAATTTTGCTCCAAAATTTCGAAAGTCGGCAGGGATTTAGAGAGAGAGAGTTCTTGAAATGAAGATGTGTTAAATGAAAAATGAAAGACTCCATGTCTTTTATCTCATCACTTTCGGCTAATTACATATTTAGCCCCTCTACTTATCTGATTTCATTAAATACTGATTTCCATCTTAATTTTATCATTACTAATCAATTATAATTCATCACACTTAATAATAATAATTCGAAATTCTAAATTTCTTAGTTATTTAACATAGCAACCAACTTTTAAATTTCCGAATACATAACCATATTTCATAATCCAACTTAATTACATTAATTTAGAAAATTCAACTAATAAACCTCAATTACACAATTTAAATTCCAAGGATGTTACAGAACCGGCATGTGAAGAGACTACAAGTTAACTGAGCTATGAGAATAAGTTTTTATAAAAGATTACAATATCATTATTCGTTGATTACTTTGGAGTCCGGTGATATAAAGTTCTAAATTGTGATAACGGGATTGAAAATTGGGTATTGAACCGACTTCAAATTAAAAACGCATATATGCTTCACCACCTTAATTGGTTGCATGATCTTTTACTGAGCTTTTCTTTACGAGATTACTACAAGCTTTATTACGAGTTTTATTACGAGCTTTATTATCATGTATGTATTACTGAGTTTTATTGACAACCACGTTTTATTATATGAGATTTGGGACGCATGAGCTACCGAGATATTAGACCGTACGGTTGGCTATTCGGGTCGCTCCTGATTCCTTTTTGAGTTTCTGACGACTGCTTTGTGCGGTGTAGGGATTTGGGTATGTGGATTCTTTCACATGGAATGAGTACCTGTTATGAGCTATCTTGTGGGATCTCATATCTTGTTGTGTACAGAACGTTGAACGTTTTATTATTGAGCTTATTGTTTTATTGTTGAGCTTTTTAATAATCGTACTACTAACCCTTGCATTCTCACCCGCGTTAGCTTATCCGTTGTGTTTAAAATGTGTATCTCAGATGATCAGAGTATTAGTAGGCCTATTAGACCTAAATAGGCTACACGTCAGCACTCAAGGAGTTATTAGCTACCTTCTTAGAGATAGTTGTGATTTTGTGGACTATATACGCTTCGGATATGATATAAATTAAACAGGGTTTATCGTGACTTATTTATGTAAATTAAAATTTTAAATTCCCCGAGGTTTTCAATATTTACATTGGATTTTCTAGGGATTATTATATTATATTTCGTTTGACGAGTTATTTACGTGGCATTGTGGAGTAGATCGAGGGTGTTACATGATTAGGTAACCGATAATTTTTAAAAAGTGTCACTATATGTTTTCTAGTCAAATGACACACGTAAAGTTTTGTAAACCGGATGAAAAACTGCTAAGTTGATGTCGTTTCATTAATATATTACCGAAATTAAAAAAATTAATGTTATTTAAAATAAAATAAAAAAAATCATAAGATGCTACATTTTTTCGTAATTAATATAAGCCGTCATAAAATATCAACGTATTTTTTTATTTTCCTATTTCAAGTCATTTATTTTATTATATGTTTAATTTACTAAAACACTCTTAGGAGGCGAATAATTTTAAAATATACAATTATTATTAGATTAGATAACTTTTTTACACGTTGAGGTATTTTAATCCGTACGTTGCAGCAAGATCATAACTAAATAATTAAAAAAGTTTATTATAAAAATAGTTTGGACAAAAAAGTGTTTATATTGCAATATAAATAAAAATAATACATTTATATGATATATTTGATTTGTTTAGGTTATAAAAGAAAAAGAAAAACAATACAATCGTATTGATATATTGAATTTTTATCAGATGTTATAATAGGAAAACAAAACAATTATATGATATATATATATATATATATATATATATATATATATATATATATATATATATATATATATATATATATATATATATATATATATATATATATATATATATATATATATATATATAGAATCAGGTTCATCAGCGTACCTGTAAGATCCCAGCGTATCCTAATGTGAATGATCATTCACATATATATTTTTCGAATAGACATGTATAAGACAACATTAAAAGATTTTTTTTTCAAAAGAAGCAACATCATAGATCTTGTGAATGGTAAAAAAAAGACCATGTGAATGGTCATTCACACCATTCACATGGTGTGAAATGACCATTCACATAAATATGCATTGAGAATTCACATAATTTTTAAGGACACAGAAAGTGTGAATGTATGTGAAATTCATATATCATGCGTATAACATTAAATTAAACATAGTTATGAGAAAAAAAATTTAAAAAAAGTTTTTTAAGGTTGGTACCTTCGGGTGCACTTGATTTCGAGAGGTACCTTTTTGAACCTGAATATATATATATATATATATATATATATATATATATATATATATATATATATATATATATATATAAATACGTCAGCTGTATACCTATCTGCTTAATGATAATAATTTTGATAGTGTTAGGGACAATATTTGTAGAGCTGAAATGAATATTACTTTAATAATTGTGTTCATCTCTAAGGGGGAGAATGTTGAGAATAAATAATAGAGATGAAACAATTATATTGTATATAATTGTAAATACTCAATAGATTAGGGGTTATATGTGTAAATACTCAATACTTTGTATTGTGTATAAATAGGATGAATCTCAGATTACACAAAAATACACGGCTGGAATTAGAGAGAAAAGAAGGATTGCTTTGTAAGAAAGCCAAGAACACCAATGTAATATTTCTCTCTTTAATCATTCAATATAATGTGTTGATAATTGTTCATATGAATTGTGTTATGTTGTATGAATTGCATGAAATATGAATTCACAGATAGTAATAAATTGTATCCCATATTGAAGAGAAAAAAATGCGATCATAATGATATATCCAAAATTTTTTTATAAAACATAATATATCAAAAGTTATCATTGAAAAACAAAGATGTTACCTATTAGCCTAAGCTGCATCCCTGCGACGTTCATTGTTTATTGAACAAGTACTGTGGTTTTCATTAGGAAAAAATTTTTGTATTAAAATATTAATAAAAATAATACGATCATAATGATATATTCGAAATTTCATAAAATAAGATTAAAAAAAATTATAGACCAGCTGCAATCTGTATGCTTAACGAAATTTTTTTTTGATGCTAATAAAATTTTTATAGGAATGTAGATAAAAATAATACGATCATAACTACATATTCGAATTTTTATAAAACACATTATATCAAACGTTATTATAGTAAAACAAAATGTTATATATATTATATATAAAAGAATAAAATAAATCAGCTACTTACCTATTAGCTGTCTGACAGTATGTTTTACTGTTCATTGAATATTAAAAAAAGTTTACAAATAAGTATAACAAGGTTTTCTAACCTGTTGCAGCGGGATCATAATTAAATAATAAAATTTTATCATTATAAAAATAGTCGGCACAAAAAAGTTTTTATATTAGAATATAGATAAAAATAACACAATCATAATGATATATTCGAATTTTTAAAAAAAATATTATATCAATAGTTATTATAGTAAAACAAAAATGTTATATATCATATATAATGTAATAAAATAAGATAGTTACTTATCTATCTGCTTGAACTGTGTGGCAACGTGCTTCACTGTTAATTGAATTGTGTTAATTGAATTGTGAATGAGTATCAACTTAAGTATAATAATAATATTACTAAGGGAAAATTATCAAGAAAGATAACATAAAATACAAAAATTGGTAATAAATGTAATATGGAATTTTTTTAGGTCAAGAAATATAACATAAAATTAAATTTTGTGAAAAAAAGGTATTGATTACGAAGAAGGTAAAATTATAATTATACTCTCATTTTTAGTAAAAAATAATATTGTTTTTTAACCTAAAATTTTAATTTCATATCATTTTTCAGTTAAAATAGAATTTTACGTAATTTTTTACAATACCTTTATTGTTAAAAATATTTATATTAACTTTCTTGTTAATTTTTCCTATTAATAAATAACTTAATATATATGAAAATATATAATATATAAAAGTACGTTGTATCTTTATATTAACTTTCTTGTTATTTGCAACAAAATCCAGCTCTGAGCTGATTAGGGTTATCACTCGCCGGCAAAATGAAAGCTTTAACCTCCGACCAGGTTTTGCAAGAGAATCACACCACCGATCCAAACGCCGTTACATCTCTCACGTTCACCCACAGAGCTCTTTCTGATGTAAAAACTTCAATCACAGAGCCATATTTTTGGTTAATTTTCCTTCTATTTACTGCTTATTTGAAAAAAAAAATTTCTTAGGTTTTGTGCTTGGCTGAATTCAAGAATTTGGAGCGATTGGACCTCACCTTCAACAATTTGTCGACTCTTGAGGTAATTTATGTGAATTTCATTTCAACCTTAAGGCAAAGTATTTGATTTTTGATGTCAATTGGATAAGTTTGAACTCCTGGAAATTGATTCTGGTTTCATATGCAGAATTTATTTAGGTTTGATATTATTATTAGTGAAGGTGATTAGTATCAAGTAATGTGGTTTCATGTGATTGATAAACTAGGGTCTGAAGCCATGTGTGAATTTGAAGTGGTTATCAGTTAAGCAGAACAAGCTTAGAAGCTTAAAAGGGATTGAAGGTTGTGTTTGTTTAACGGTGAGTTGCATTTGTTTCGATTTCATTCAATTATAGTATATTTGGAACTTGATGAACTTGAAGGTTGATTACTGAAGTTAAAGATTCTATCAAAATTTACTATAATTTGATAATAGGGAAAATGGACTAACAGTCCTCAACTTGCACTCATGCCATTTACGAAAGGCTTTATGTCATTAAATAGAAATATATTTTTTCATTTGTCTCATGTTAGTCATTGTGCTCTATTTTTCTTCGGTACCGATTACTCGATTAGGTAGTTATACTTTCAAAACTTGTCACAATTTGATGATTATCATAAATAATGTATCACTAAAAGAGTATATTTGTCGCTAAAAATTGGACCATTGAAAATTTTGGTTAAAGCACACAAATGCAACATATTTTTATGAAATTACTCGAAAATGACTAACTATTTTATTTATTTATTTATTTTTTTTTTTTGTGATTTGGATGGTACTTGTACTCAAGTTTTCTTGTCGATACTCAATATGATACTTTTGGTGACCGATGATCGATTCTTCTTGTTAACAATGTTGATAAGACCTTTTCTTTTAATTTATAACTAGTTTATGACCCACGTATCATGTGGATATTTATAATAAAAAATTATTTAGATAAAATGTATATAAGTAAAGTAAAAACACACAACTATTAATTATTTAAAATAATATTAGACTATTAGAATACTATTATTATTTGTCACAATTATTATTATTCCAACTTTATAAATTAATATAGATAGTAGCTGTTTTTATGATTTTTTAAAACTATTTATTTTTAATTTAATATATTTTAATAATATAAATTGATATTTTAGTTTATGTATAATATTATACTTATATATTCTATTAAAAATTAATATTTACAGATTGAAAAATAATAAAGTGTATTTATCTTTTCAAAATAATAAATTGTATTTGTTTTTTATTTTTTATAACCTTAAAAATAAATGAGTGTATTCATCTTTTTAAAAATAATAAATTCTATTTATAATAATAAGTTGTATTTATCATTTTATTTTATAAAATTATTAAAGCTTATAGATAAATTAAGTAATTTAAGATTTTTTTGAGTTTAGATTTGGATTAGCTAATAAACTAACAAATGTTAAATAGATAATGATGACAAAGAACATTATTGGAAAAATGTCATAGTGGATAGAGTTCATTATTTATTAATGTTTATAAATTTAAAAAAATACTGAATTCTAATTATATTTATCTTTCTTTTAAAATAATAAAGTGTATATCTTTTCTTGGTGAAACGTGGTGATTAGATTAGCTAGTAAAATGATAAATGTCGGAAAGATAATGATGACAAGTCATTAGATAATGAAAAACGAAGGATAAAGTTGATTATTTATTAATATTTATAGAATTTAAAAACAACAAATTGTATTCATCTTTTATTTAATTTTTAATATAATAAGTTGTATTTATCTGTTGTGATTAAATGTGGAGGTGACACATGACATTATGTGTTCTCATTCATTATTATATATATATATATATATATATATATATATAGAAGATGCGATCATATTGCCATGTACGAATATGAGTCAACAACTAACTGTGACATGTCACCACCACATCAGCATAACAACTGGTTACAAGTATCATATCGGTAGGTCATATTCGAATACAAGACCATCTGACATCCGGGCCATAAAAGGAGTAAATTAGTCATTTGAGTAAATTCAGACTAGTGTTGTATTTGTATGACTCCCCACCCTTAAAAATTTAAAGTAGCGGTAAAAGTGTCAGGAAAACCTCATAACTCTCAAATTGGGACGAGTTTTAAAATTACAACTACCAAATCCATACAACAAAAAGTACGATGATAAAAATGAGAAATGAAAAAGTACGTTACTATTCAATAACATAAACCCTTTATGAAATGTTAAGATTATAATTAAAATTAGTAATTAAGCAAGATTATAATGGTTATATTGATTATGACATAAATGTTCTCTGGAACATTCGTGTTAATTAACTTGTTCTGTCTACTAATATGATATTATTCCTGTGCCTCTAAATTGGAGTTTTAAATGTTTCATTTGGATGAGAATGAATCATTTAAGTTCCCATATTCTATCTCATAACTATGATGTAAAGTAGTAGTCCCAATAGGGGATCCATTGGTTATGATGAATCTGTTGCCTGCAAAGCCAACTCAGCAAAACAACATATATGTTTAACCTCTTAACCATCATGTGAACCTTTGCACAGTGAAGAAAGAGACATGTTTTTGGATAGTAGACAATGTTGTAAAACTCGCTATGCGGTAGTTGGCCGGCGGTCCGGGGAGTAGTGATTAATCGGCCTAGGTGGGGAGTAGTCGGATTGGAATTTCTGTATGTAAATTTTAAAATTATATATACAAGTTACGACATGTATCAAGTGTTAAAGGTATTGTGGACAAATGTATAGATTTATGAGTAGGATTAAAGAGTGTGTTCTGGTGTTAAAAAAATCAAAATAAATATGATTGTTCATAATACCCAAGAAATATGTTTAATTTCATTAATATTATTATTAATTTTTGACTGACTTGGCCGATTTTTGACCATTACCGACTTTGACTGATTTTGGCCGATTTTTACTAATTAACCCGGACTAGGGCCGACTCGTATTGGTCCCGGCCGACTAATCGGCCAAGCCTCATTAAAATATGCATATGCAGAACAGCCGAGTAACCTAGGAGAAGAATGATTAACAAGCTTGCGTGACCAAAATTACTTGGCGTCTTGGACCTTAGAATGGGTCAAATGGGCAGGAAGGTCAAAACGATCCGTAGTAAAAAAACTAAGTTTGAACATAATTTTTTTTTTGAAAAAATGAAATTCTAGAAAATGAGGTATTAAACAAATTATTTTTTGAAATTTTTTTCAATATTATGTAAACTTTTGTCTTTTGGTCGTCGACACGTTTGCTTGAATGGGTTGGAATAGCCACCCTAAATTTCCCGGAGAACAATGAACAAGTTGCCTCTGCCATGAACTCATTCACTCCTTGTCTAAACATAACTATGAAAAAAAAACAAGTATGGCATGCGCCAACATTATTATTGTATGTTAACCGCTCCATTCTACTGTGGTGTATTCACTACGTTATGATGCCTCACACAATGGCCGTTCATGAAAATTAGATTTAACTAATTCAATTCCAACCCTTTATTTATCCATAAATTCTTCATCTACTTATATGCTTGCATCTTGATGAAAATCTCTAGCTATTTAAAACCAGGATCCGTTTTCTGTACTGAAACTGTATTAATAGATAGTTAGGATGCAAAAGCGCTTCCCTAAGAATATGGCTTATATGGTTATACCATCCTCTCTAAAGCCGTCGTACCGGAAGGCACCTATTTCTATTTAGTATTTACCATGTACATTCAGTATCATGTGACCAGTCTATTGACAAGTAGACTTGGAAATTCGCCCTGCCCCGCCCTGACTTTTTAACTCGGGGATTCCTAGTTGATAGGATTTTACTATTAGTAATAGGATTTTACTATTAGTATATTCTAGAAGGGGTATTATAGTAATAATAGTTGTAGTTAGTTATTTGGAAATTCTATAAATAAGAGAGGAGGGAAAGGAAGTAGTGTGCAGAAAATATTGTTAGGAACTTGTTAGGCTCATTGCGTGTGCTTTGAGAGAGGCTCCCACCATTGGTTGTGAGAGAGGGAATACTCCCTGGAACAATCAATTCTGATTGTGGTTTACTATCAGCTTTTCTATTAATCGAATTAACTATACATCTTCTATAATTCCTCTGTTTTCATCATTGTTATTTTCTGTTTCGTATCATTGGTCCGACCTGCCGGATTACGGGTATTCCCAGTCAAATTGGGTTCTGATTATGGGTTCCCCATCGGGTGCAGTATTTTTGCCGTGAGATTATTATTAATTTCTGCAACGTTCGGAATTTGCTATATTTTGTAAACCAGGTACTTAATGCTGGCAGCAACATGCTCCAATCAATGGAAGAGGTTAGCAGTCTTGTGAAGCTGCGTGCACTTATCTTGAATGGTAGCACTTTTCTGATTACTTTATACCTTAACCTTTTGCTACGATGCTTTTCTAAGAGACTAATGCAATGCTCTCATTTTGGCAGACAATGAGATCGTTTCAATTTGCAGGCTTGATCAGATGAAAGAATTGAACACCCTAGGTATGAGATATAAACTGGATTATTATATACAAATATACAATAATACTGCACCACCCAATGTTTTATGGAATTATTTAGTGGCTCTCACCATGGATATCATTCCCCAACACTCTTTCATTCGTAATATGGACAATTGTCAGTTATTCAACTTTGTTGATATACAGATGAAAAAAGGGGATATTGGAAAAGTTGATCTCACACATTTAAAAAGAAAGGGGAGGAAGAATGCTTACCATTACTAAACACTAGCCTTACTTGGTAACTTTGATCAGAAGCAGTGTGGTTAGCTTTATTATATTAGTATACCACTAGATTTTATAGGAAATTGTTGTAAGTTGATGAGAACGTAGCCAACCATTGACCATTCAGCAGTGTAACAGTTTGCTTCTTAGTTACTGCTTGTTGATGATTGCTAAATAAGAAAGTTCTCTCTCAATTCTTTGCAGACTTACTTCCACAACTTTCTGATAACATGTTTCATAGTACCCCAAAATTGGAGGGGATTGAACCTTTAGTGTTATTAACTTATTATTTAGGATTTAATAAGGCGTCTATATAAGAAACTTTGAGACATTAAGTACATATATCATGGTTATTAAAACACGTACACGTGCCACATGGTGCTTTGGAGGTGGCACCTCACCTCATTGGATGGTCCAGATTGTATATGAAGGGACTTTGGCACGCACCATTGCAGTGAAGGCACAAATGGTGTGGCTTCAGTTTTGAGTCAATTTTAATTCCTTTTTTTGGGCTAATTTTAACCGATGTAGGGCCTTTTACTTCAAGACCTTTGATCTTTTGCTAACTAATTATACAAATATACAATATAGTGATACACCAACAAAGCTAACATAAAACAAAATCCAGGACTTGACCCCTTTTCATGGCTTCTATTGACATATGCTGCCTCCATTTTTGCTTATGTGATGGCGCTTCAGTTACATCGACTGTTCATTTGCAAAAGACTAAAACTTCTATTTTTTAGTAGCTTGGTTGTTCTGAGGTTTTGTCATTAAATTACTAGCTAATGATGTTCTGATTTAATCATGTCACTTTGAAAGTTCTATACCTCTATTATGAATGAATATGATCACTAAATCTTTTATTCAAGGCTAAAAGTAAAAGCTGCAACATCGTTTTAAATTTATTTTGTTCATGGTAAACGGTGTTTATTGTGCAAACCATACTCCATGGTTCATTTTGGCCGTAGTGCCATGCTTGCACTTACTACTATATGAGGAATGACCGAATGAGTGGCGTGTACTTTTATATAACATCTGTGATTATCAGAATATGATCCTAATTTAAATCCACCTGATCACCACTTGTGTCCCCTACAGTGCTTTCAAGGAATCCGATTCGTAAAATTGGCGAAAGTCTGGGCAAGGCAAATTCAATTACAAAAGTAAGCACCCTTAAGCAAGAACTTCTATTTACTTGTTGTCCCCACAATGGCAGCCTAGTGGTTTTGATTAGGGGTGGCAATTTTAGCCCAATGGGCGGTCCTCGCCCAAATTGATTTGCACTAAAAAGACATGGTAATGCATATTTTTTTAACATGATTTTCAAAGATAGTACATTCAACACATTTTTAAAAAAGATAATCTTTAAATATATATTTGAAAACCACTTTTTATGGTCACGATTATTTGGCCCGTTTGGATGTTTTGGGCCGAAATGGCCACCCCTAGATGAGATTATGGATCTATAGTGCAGGTCCTGGGGATATCAAACCTTGATTCTCTTGTTAATACCACAAAAATAAAAATAAATTAAGGCTAAAAAACCAGTTCTCGATCAAATGGTGAAGAATTGGATGAAGAGTAAATTTGGGGAAGGGAATG
Source organism: Centrapalus pauciflorus (assembly GCA_020465985.1). NCBI lineage: Eukaryota > Viridiplantae > Streptophyta > Magnoliopsida > Asterales > Asteraceae > Centrapalus > Centrapalus pauciflorus. Next base: position 40,042 of record JAANYP010008975.1, on the reverse strand, counting down.
AAAACAATTGAGATGATTGTTGGTCTTGCATTTTTCATAGTGCAAAAACCATTATATTTAGTTAACTATTTTTATTTCCTTTCCATCCTACCAAACACCCCACCCCCTAAGGGTGTACAAAGTCGTGACCATAGTTACCTAATTCGCGGTACGATCCGGTACGGGTACGCGGTACGAAATCGCAATTCGCTAGGTTCCTAAAATTCGGTACGAAGGGGGGTAGGCTCATTTCGGTACGTTCCGGTACGATGTACCATATAATGCGGTACGGTGTACCATATAATGAGGTACGATGTACCATATATTATATATTCTTACTTATTAGTTATTACTTTGTTACTATAATTTAAAAGACATAATAAACTTACAAATTAAAACATAAACTTGGATTTTTCATAACAGAAGTACATAAGCAAAAGTACAGAACAGAATCACAGATTCAACAGAAACATAGATAATCAGAAATGCAAAAAGCCAAAAACATAAGCAGAAGTGCTGAACAGAAATGCACAAATCAATTCACCCTTGGTTTTTTCCCTTTCCCTTTATCATTATCTTCATCATCCAGATCTTCCCATCCAACATCTATCATTGTTGAACTTTCTAAGTATGTAGAATCGGGATCCATATCCCACTTCATGTGTGGTCCTTCTTTATAAGCTTCAGAAAACCTTGAACATAGACGGATATTTGAATGAACAAAGACTAACTTATCAGCCCTTTTGCAATTCAGCCGATTTCTCTTGACATTATGAATATACGAATACGTGCTCCAATTTCGAATTGGGTACACGAGTTTCACTGATTGAACACGCAGAATTGCACACGAAATGAACACGAATTTCTTTAATTGAAAACGCAGAATTGCACACGATTAGAACACGAATTAAACGAATTGAATTCGATTTGGGTTACCGAATTGGACGGCGATCGGAACGCTATCGAATTGCGATTTGGTTCGTGGCGATTGGAACGGAAATCGCGGCCTCTTGGGCGAATTAGGTAACTATGGTCGTGACACCAAAAAACTGTCTCCGAATAGGTACGGTTTGTATTTTTCATTGTACAAGTCGGAGAAAAACTATGATACAGAAGAACTGTATCAGAACTGGTACCATACGGTTCAGTTATCAAATTTGATTTTCATGAGTATTTTTTTTGGTTTTGGTTCTTCGGTTCGATTGGGACCATTGCACACACTTAAGTCTGTGGTTACAGTCGGTGGGATATTCTAGGGTCCCTCTGACACCTCGGAACCAATTATTTCATTAATATTAACGTATCAACTTTGACTCTAGCTGTCTCTTTCGAACTGCAAAATTCAAGGCATTGATTCTTCAATCAAGTCATGTACAGAGTTGAGAGAGCTTAGACTTGCCCACAACGAGATCAAGGTATGTTATGATTCCGCTTTTAGTTTGCACTTCCTAATGTATAATCTATCTTGATTTTAAACATTTATACTGATTCTCTTTGCTGATCATTATGTTTAGACTCTCCCAAGTGAGTTGGCTAGAAATACAAAAATCCGAAATTTAGATCTGGGAAACAACTTGATCTTGAGGTTGTCAGATCTCAAGGTTAGCCAATTCATGGAATCTCGTTTTTTAATTTCTTCCTTTGGTTCTGTTATTTACTCTTGAACTTATGGATTCATTCTTATATTCCAGATACTTTCTTCATTGGCAAACCTGAAAAATTTAAATCTAGTTGGGAACCCAATTGCTGACAAGGAAGCATCAGCAAAAAAGGTAACTTGTTTTCGACTATGAGCATTTTTATAATGGCTGTTTAGAGATTTAACAAGTTGTCACATATATGACTTTATTAGGGAAAATAACACCAAATAGCTATCTACTTTTGAGTTTGTACACATTTATGTAGGTGTTGTTTGTTTTTTAAGAGGTTAAATGTTTGAATTCTAAAAACCACGTCTGAAATTAAGAGGAGGCCTTGACATTTGAAATTAAGGCCTCATTTGTTTTCCATTAAGAGCCTCTTAAAAACATCTGAAGCCTGAAGTTCAGATCTATAATAAATTAAGATTGTTTAAATTCAGACTTCAGAGGTTGAAACTTTCTGAATTTTCCTCTGAATTTTAAGAGGATGAGAGTTGTCTTAACTAAAATTAAGAGTCTTACTTTCAGATTTCAAGGCCTCCTCTTAATTTCAGACGTGATTTTCAGACTTTAGACATTTAACCTCTTGAAAAACAAACAACACCTAAGACAATTCTCATCCTCTTAAAATTCAGAGGTTTCAACCTCTTAAGTCTGAACCTAAACAAACAATCTTAATTTATCGTAGATCTGAACTTTAGACTTCAGACGTTTTTAAGAGCCTCTTAATGGAAAACAAACGAGGCCGTAGTGTCCAACTTCAAATAAACCTGCCACCTTACATCGTCAATTTTTAATACGAAAAATTGCGAAGAGCGGTAACATACTTTAGGTCAAATTTTATTCTGGTATAGGATTATGTTTGGTCCCAATAAAGGGTAACATACTTTTATAAGTTTCGAAAAAGGGTAAAAAAGTTGCTCTCTGGTCATATTTGATGGTAAAGTGTCCCTAGTGATCAAATATTGCCCTTCTTAGATATTTATAACATTACGTTTCTTGAGATAAAACATAGTTTGATACCCATAATAGGAATTGACCTAAAGTAGCAAAGTATGTTACCGCTTTAAGTAATTTCCATTTTTAAAAGAATAATTTGATGGAGAAGTGTTCATCATCTCAACTGTTACATGACTTTCTATAAACCCCTGGGGTTTTGTGCATAGCTCTCTCAAACAATAACGATGGCATTCTCTTCTTTCCCTAAAAGTACATAAAATTAGGCTTCTATGTCTGTGACAATGGCAACATACTTTTTTATTTTCTTGGTCCTATTTTCGGTAAAGGATTGGTTAATTACGAAAAAAGGTAACTTACTGTCAAGTTTTTGTTTATTTTAGCTAACATATTAAATTTTTATTTTTCAATCAGGGGAATAATACTAATGAAATCAAATCAATCTAAGTAATATTGCCAGAATAGAAGGTAAATTGTGCTTAAATAACATTTTTTTCATCTGGTTAGCATAACTTTTCCATCCGTCGGGTGACCAAACAATGTGACGTGACACTTTTTAAAGATTACTGCCTGATTGAAAAAAATAATAATATGTTACCCAAATTAGAAAAAAATATGTTACCTTTTTTCGTAATTAACCCAATAAGGATAATAGTCCATGTCTTGAAATAAACGCCTACCAATGCAGATAAAGAAACTGGTGCCCAGCTTACAAATATTCAACACGAGACCGATAAATAAAGCCATGAAGAACACAATGGCTGGTCTAGATGATAAACCATTGGTTCATGCTGTGGATACTGATTTGAAAAAAGGAAAGAAGATCGAGAAACATAAACCGAATAAGCTAGCAAACAAAACTGCTTCAGACGATGAAAATACCACTTCAACGGAGCCTAAATCAGAGAAGAAACTAAAACGTAAATCCAGGGATGCAAAGGACAAACCCCTCACAGAGGAGGAAGCAATAAAAAAGTTGAAGAAAGCAAGACAGGACGTCAAAACTGCGTTTCTTGATGCCGCTGATGACGACACAAAGGACAAACCCGTCACAGAGGAGGAAATGATAAAAAAGCCGAAGAAAGCAAGACAGGACGACAAAACGGGGTATCTTAATGCTGCTGAGAAGAGAAATGAACGAAAAGCGGAAGACACGATGGGAAAGAAGAAAAAAAGGGTTAAGAACAAAGCCAGAAGTTCTTTTGCAGAGCAATTGCTGAGCCCCGAGACCGAAGTTGGATTAGGTGGGCCGTCAGCATGGGATGCGGATATGGAGTAGCCATTTACATCGGTTTTGGACTTGCTGCAGTTTTTTTGAGACCATTGACATTTTGAGAGCTAATCAAGCACTTGGGAGGATTTGGTGAGACTTGCATTTTACAGGTTGAGTTAGTTAAGAGGGTGTTTCTTCAGTTTTTGTTCTTGAGTTTTGAATCTGCTTTCTTTCTTTTCTTTTCTTTTTTTGTTTTTTGTTTTTTGTTTTTTGTTTTTTGTTTTTTGTTTTTGTATATTGAGTTTTCAGATAAGCAAAAAGTGTTTGTTAAGACAAACATGACTTTACAAGAGTAGTATTTTCTTCAGCAAAGGCTTCGGTTTTTGGCTAGCATCTTGGCCATTCGGTATCGGTGTATTGTTACTTTCGGTGGTTGTATAAGGGTGTTGCCTTTGGTTCACCGTTTTCTCAGAAATTTTTTTGACAGAAACAAGGGATCTTAAAAAACACAGGTTCAAATTTGATTTTTTTTTAATAATGTTTTTGGTTTTTGTTTTCTCAGTTTTTAGTTTTCAATAGGGTTTATTATGAAAAAAACCAACATGTTTTCAGTTATTGCGTTTTCGTCCCTCCATGTTATTTGTTTTCGAGAAAAGTTCTCAAGTTATTTTTTTCTTTTCGGTTTAGTGAACTTTATTAGAACCTGGTTTTTCAGTATTTAAAAACCCGGTTTACTAATTACTAGTAGTGTACCCGCGCAAAGCGGCGGCGGCGATAAATATTTTACATTTACATGACGTTTGTGCCATTGAATGGAATTCAAAAAAATTGGAATTTAAATTTTTGTTATTAACATGTTTGGTGGTGAGAATTAAAATAATTTTTAGCATTGGTTAATGACGTAGGATAAAATTTAATTCATGTATGGAAGTGGAATCTAATTCATGTATGAGAAGAAAAATATGTCAAATTCCTATAAACAAAGAATCTGATTATAAAATTTAAACTCTTTACTTTTGTTACTGTCACCAACTTACAATAGCGATGTCTGACACGTCTTCTTGGTGAAATATAAATAATCATTATTAAATACAAAAAAATCATGTACCCTTTAGGTATAGACATCCTAATAATCTTTTTACATTGGCCAAAGTGTTCTTAGTAACCAATTATTCGAGGACATGTGACATAAAAGTAGATATCTTCACAAGGAAAAATAGAAGTGGATTCAAATATCTATAACAAATCTATAGCAAAAAACCAATTTCTCCAATGATCTATAGCCTTATTGATTGTGACAATATTGATGCTTAAATGGTAGGTTGTTGAACTGTAACACCCCTCCCGATCCCGGAAATGCCACGTCAACATAATATCATAAGTGGCAATAACGCAACGGATCTATAACACCCGTGTCATAGGATAATGCAGATTACGGCTAATTAAAACTTTAAGCTTCACACATAAGGGTAAACACAATACATTCATAATCCCGGATTAACAAAACATAAGAATCCCGATCACTAGATACATTGATCCCCAAAACAACTATTACACAAGTTCTATATAAAACACAACACTTTTACAGATCTTCAATTGACCTCGAATGTATCTCGGCTGCGGCTGAGGTCCTTTCTGATTCCCTGAACATGTTAGACTCGAATACATGAGCTATAAAGCCCGTGAGCACGCGAGGGTTGACACTGCACATAAGCACATAACACACAATCCCTGTCCCTGTCCCTGTCCCGATAGCCCAACACACGTCTCAGGTATATAGACACAAGTATGAGATCGAAGTACACTTGGCCCTGTGGGGACCCCTCCCCGGTGGACACATCGCACACAGCAATGGTCAGTAATACCCTGTAGCACGGAAGCTACCCGGCTACAGGCCCTGCCGTATATATACGCCCCAATGACTGTAAGGGACAGTCAACCCGCGCGATTCCCCTTCGCGACTTATCGTCCGTATGGAACTCATCACGGACCCCTGAACCGATCTCGCATCTCATACATAACACGTATAAGGAATAGAGCATACCTGAGGTTCACGTCCCTGTCTCACATAGATATAACACGCACAAGATAGCAACACAGCTAAAATCGTAAAGACGGCGCGCGTTTAGAAAACGTCTCGAGTACTCACCTGATTGGTTCCCCGAAGTCTGAGCACTCTGATCGAATCCGGCCCGATGTCCGCTAGTCCCTGTAATCACACGGGTAGCCCAACAATCAATCACAATTCCCAAATAACACATATCACATGATCACATTGACCCGAACTCAATTCAAACTCGACAACCCCACGAACTGAAACTTAACCGATACCCGGACCCGACCCAAAACCCAACTCGAAACAATCCCAAACACGACCCCAACCCCAATAGAACACAACCCGAGCAAACCCGACACAATTCGACCCGAACCCATTTTACAAAGTTAAACTCGGATTTTCAATGCAGGCTGCTCGTCGCGCCGCGGACCCCCTGGTGGTCGCGCCGCGACCCCGCGAAGCTCCTGCATCCTGACCTGCGATTTTCATGGCTGCCAGGAGTATACAACTCCTTTCATACACGATTATCAGCTCAATAATCACATAAACTCATCACATATCAACTTATGGCAGCATAGAAACTATTACACACATCCTTTACAATACACAACTCAAATTAATCCATCAATTCAAGGAGACTTACCTCAAATCCTTCAAGAACACAATTAGGAAGAAGATAGAAAGGATTATTCCAAGATTCAGCAATCAATTGAGCTCAAGGAGGATTGCTCTCTGCTGGAAATATTCACACAAACACACACTACACACTTAGGTCTCATGAATGGATAAGGGGTGAAATGAAGGGATAAGCACGTATATAGTCTTCTAATTTAACCGGTCCCGAACCCAATAACCCGAACCCGATATCACATTTTCACTATTTATGCCCATTTAACCCATTTAATCCCACGATCCCAAAAATATAATCCGTTCATTAAAATTATAACCCGGTGACACGCAAGCCCTAATCCCGACACGTATCAATCCACGAAACGGGATATAATTGGACCAACCCAATATTAATAAATTATTTATCCACTAAAATAATTCCACGTACCAGGTCGAAATAACGGATGTTACAAATCCTCCCCTCTTAAAGAGATTCCGTCCCGGAATCTAACTCGAACTCTGGAACAGGTGAGGATATCTCAATCACATTTCTGACTCGGGCTCCCAGGTAGCGTTGGTACCCTTATGGTGTCTCCATTGAACGAGTACCAAGGCAATCTCTTTATTCCTTAGCTTCTTGATCTTTCGGTCGGTCACGGCCTCGGGCTGCTCCACATATCGCAGCTGATCATCGACTGTAATCTCGGATAGGGGCACATACTGGTCATCTGTAGCCAGACACTTCCGGAGATGACTCACGTGAAACGTATCGTGCACACCGGCCAACTCTGAAGGCAATCTCAGTCGATAGGCCTGATCCCGGACTCTCTCAACAATCTCGAACGGCCCGATATAACGAGGACTCAGCTTCCCACGATGTCTGAATCGGATGACCCCTTTCCACGGCGACACCTTAAGCAGGACGCGGTCCCCGACGCTGAACTCTAGCTCTTTTAAACGGCGGTCGGCATAGCTTTTCTGACGGCTCTGGGCGACCCTCATATGTTCCCGAATCACAGCCACTTTATCACTAGTCTCCTGGAGTAGCTCCGGCCCACTGATAGGTCGCTCACCGACCTCGCCCCAACACACTGGGGTCAGGCACTTACGCCCATATAGTGCCTCAAACGGAGCCATTTTAATCGTGGCGTGATAACTGTTATTATACGCGAACTCGACCAACGGTAAATGCACGTCCCAATTGCCGTTGAAGTCGATAGCACACGCCCGCAACATATCCTCGAGGGTCTGATTGGTACGCTCTGTCTGCCCATCAGTCTGCGGCCTGTAAGCTGTACTCAGCTGAACCCTGGTACCCAATTCTCGCTGAAAACTCTGCCAGAAACGAGACGTAAACCGCGTATCCCTGTCCGAAGTAATCGACATCGGAATCCCATGCCGCGATACTACCTCGTTGATGTACAGTCTCGCCAACTGATCCATGGTGATAGTACCCCGAACGGCTAAGAAGTGCGCACTCTTCGTTAGTCGATCCACTATAACCCAGATCATATCATTTCCGCGGACCGTGCGTGGAAGTCTCACAATAAAATCCATCGTGATATGGTACCACTTCCACTCGGTGATTTCCAACGGCTGCAGATGCCCGTGCGGCTTCTGGTGCTCGGCTTTGACCCTGAGACACGTCATACACTGCTCAACATATCGGCCCACATCCCTTTTCATTCCTGGCCACCAATAGAAGTCACGGAGATCATGATACATCTTAGTACTCCCCGGATGCACAGATAGCCTCGACCGATGCGACTCATCAAGAATCAACTGCCGCAAATTCCCAACCCTCGGGACCCAGACCCTATCATGGAACACAAACAGCCCACGATCGCCCATGATCAATGACTCAAGCTGCCCAGTCAGACGCTCGCGCTTCACATTATCATCCCGCAGGCCCTCCTGCTGAGCTAACCTCAGACTATCGATCAATGTCGAGGTAATCTCAAGCCTCGAAGCCCTGGAAATCACAGTCTGGCCGCATGCCCTACGGCTCAGCGCATCAGCTACCACATTAGCCCGACCCGGGTGGTACTGAATCTCGCAATCGTAGTCCTTAAGCAATTCAAGGCTACGGCGCTGACTGTAACATCCAAGTTACCACAAACAGTACACATCATAAAATTTCATTTCATTAAGTAATAAATATTACTAATTGTTTGATACCACAGGTCCATCTGCCTGATTACTTAATTACAACAATATATATTAAAGATCAAATGGTGGTCTAAACTAGCTTCTAAATCTTCAATCAGAGTGCGGAAGACTGAACAAGCTACCCGAGACCGCATCATCTTTTCAAATAGGCGTCAACAAAAGTCCAAAAGTCTGCTATTCATCAAAGTCCAGATTCACTTAGCCTGGGACGAACTACCTGCTATGGTCTTGCCTTTATCAGCTTTTCCTGTAAAAGAGTTGTCATGACAGAGTAAGCTAACGTTGCTTAGTGAGTAAACAGAGTTCCATTAGTTACCACACACATATAACATACTATCAGCTCCTGTCGGCAAGTCACTACGTCAGAGACGGCAAAAAGGTTGGGAGACAACCCAGTTTGTATTCCCCTGTGTAAGGCCGAAGCCCTACGGGAAATGTATGGAAACAAGTCAAATAGGAAAGGAATCTGCAGAATTCCCTCCTGTGAATGGAGATCTCACATTCGGTCCTGTCGGATAATGCAGTATGCAGCGGCAAGTATATCAACAGTCAAGTAAGCAGTAAGCATGATAAGTATTTACATAAAATGTAAAAGTGAACATGCAATCAAGGCAATTCAAGTGTCTAGCTTCAGTAATGTCAAAAGTACGTTTCTATGATACAATATAGTATTAAAGAAACATGCAGCAACAATCGGAAGTTTCCATACAGTCAATGACATTCACCAATAAGTATCGAAATATATGCAAGTAATTAATGAAATCTGTCACTCACAGTGGTCCGTAGTCAGATAATGCTTAACGAATTAAGCGGTTCAGTTTACTCTGTCAAATCGGCGGTTTCCTGCAGTTTAGTTTCAAGTCTGGCATATTAATGTCAAGTCTGAGACATAATCTATATAACCCTAGCTATATATTCAGGTCATTGTCATCTGTCGAGTCTGAGGTAGTTCCTATCGTCCCAAGGTGAGTCTATTCTTATTTGATTAATACGATCCATCTAATTATAGATGTGTGGCCTTGAAATAAAGCCAATCGTATTATTAGCAAGGTGAAACATGACATACAAATTCTAAGGGTTCATACAGAGTCTGTTAATTTATTTGTGCATATAATAGATATGCATCTTGAACTTGTGAGTTTTATCATAAACAAACAATACTTTCAATTTCCTTAGGTTGTTTAATAACTTAATCTGATTTAGAAATTAGTCCTAGGCTTAGAACAAACAAACCAGATTCAAACAGCATTAATTTCAGACAGATTCGAAACTAGAGCATACATTCAAAAGTCACCTAGATTCGAATCACATAGATTCGAACACCTTAGATTCGAAATTAACATTTCTTTTGACTTTAAGGCAGATTCGAAACAATTCAATTCGAATCTAGTTAATTAGATTCGAAATTCTTACACACTCGAGACAAGGAAATAGATTCGAAGCATTTCAATAGACTCGAACTCAATGCATAGATTCGAAGGACACTACATAAATTCGAAGGACACTACATAGATTCGAAAGACACTACATAGATTCGAAAGTATTTCATTCGAAATGCTTAGATTCGAATCTCATGAATAACTCGAGTCTGTTCTAATTGATCAACGATTTTCCAGGTTTTATCAACTAAATATGAACATAAATGATAGAGAAATGGTTACTAACCTTCGTCCAAGATATATCCTTCGACTATAGATGATTTCCAAGCAAAAACAAGTCCTAAACGAGAGTAAATCAGCTTCGAATGAAGGGAATATGAGCAAACTCGAATTTGCTCAACAAAAACCGAAATAAAAGTCAGAAAAATGGTCGATTTTACCTTAAATCCGGACGAAATCTAACATGCAATGATAGATTCGTGTAGAGCTCGACGATCTCTAACCGATGGCGTATAAATCACGAGAATCCGACGGATCGTTTGGGAGAAATTTTAGAGAGAAGGTGAGGTTGTAGAGAGAGAGAGAGAGAGTTTCAAGTCTTCCAAACTTAAGAAATGAGGGGGGGATGCCCTATTTATAGGAAAATAGGGAAAAATCAGATTTTCTACTGAATTTTCCGGAATTGACCAACTTTTATTCCCAACAATCCGATTTGCATATTTGTCTTTTAGTCACATTTTTATTCATTTTAGTCCGTTTCGTCACTTTCAGTCTTTAATTTGTCATTTAGCTGAATTTTAATTATTAACTTTATTTCAGCTAATTTTGGGCAACTTTTCATAATTAATTATAACTTAATATAATTAATTATTACAGATTCATATTTTCGGTTAATTACTAATATTTGGATTAAAATTGCTTTATTATCCAAAGTCTGCTGCTGTAATTTATATTTAATAAATTACGGGCTGTTACAATCTTCCCCCGTTAAATTGATTCCGTCCTCGGAATCGACTAAAACAGGAATAACTTCGGATACTTCTGCCTAATCTCGTCTTCTCGTTCCCAAGTTTGCGCAGATCCCTTATGGTATTTCCATTGAACTAACACCATTGGAATTTCCTTGCTGCGCAATTTCGAAACCTTATGATCGATTATACGCTCGGGCTCTTCTTCGTATCGCAACTGCTCATCAATTTGCACGTCTTTCCAAGGAATCACAGCTTCAGCGTCAGCTAAACACTTTCGAAGATTACTCACATGAAATACATCATGAATCCCAGTCATTTCGGCAGGCAGCTTTAATCTGTAGGCTTGCAATCCTATACGCTCGAGAATTTCAAAAGGACCCACAAATCGAGGGCTCAACTTCCCCCGTTTGCCGAACCTCACTATCCCTTTTCTTGGCGAGACCTTCAACAACACTTTATCACCCACCTCGAACACAATTGGCTTACGTCTCGATCATGATATTTCTTTTGTCTGTCTTGAGAAGTCTGTATCCGCTGTCGAATCAATTGTAGCTGATCATGGGCTTCTTGCAAAATGGCTGGTCCTGAGATCGGGCGTTCACCTGTTTCCCTCCAACAGGTTGGAGTTCGGCATCGACGTCCGTACAAAAGCTGATATGGAGGCATACCAATAGTCGAGTGATAACTATTGTTGTAAGCAAATTCTACAAACGGAAGGTGAGTATCCCAACTTCCACCGAGATCAATCACACAGGCGCGTAACATATCTTCTAAGGTCAAAATCGTCCTCTCACTTTGCCCGTCAGTTTCAGGATGATAAGCGGTGCTCATCTTAAGTTCAGTACCTAGTCCATTCTGAAAAGCCTTCCAAAAACGTGAAGTAAATCTGCTGTCACGGTCAGATACTATAGACAATGGCACACCATGTCTAGTCACGATTTCCTTTACGTACAATTCAGCTAACTTTTCGAGGCGTTCATCTTCACGTATGGGTAGGAAATGAGCTGACTTAGTAAGTCGATCCACTATTACCCATATAGAGTCATGATTCCACTTTGTCCTGGGCAGCTTCGTCACAAAGTCCATGGTTATGTGGTCCCACTTCCATTCCGGGATTGGCAATGGTTGTAGTTCCCCATACGGCTTCTGATGTTCCGATTTGACTTGTAAACAAGTCATGCAATTTTCTACATATCGTCCTACGTCCTTCTTCATTCCAGGCCACCAATATTCCGTTTTCAAATCTTGCTACATTTTAGTAGAACCAGGATGTACCGAAAATTTTGACATATGAGCCTCCGACAGAATTTGATCATGAATTCCTCCTAATCTAGGGACCCATATTCTATTCATGAACCGTCTAAGACCACGATTATCAAGGGTCAGCTTGGTCACATAAGTAACCATACGCTCAGATTTCAAGTTCTCATCCCGAATGGCTTCGGTTTGAGCAGCAATAATTGACTCAGGCAAGGCAGACTCCAAAACAACAGAAGTCAATGCATAACATCGGGTATAATGGTCTTGTCCGGTTTTGCGGCTTAGGGCATCTGCTACAATGTTTGCTTTACCTGGATGGTAAAGGATCTCACAGTCATAGTCTTTAATCAATTCCATAGATCGCCTTTGTCGCATATTCAACTCTTTTTGGTCAAATATATACTTCAGACTTTTGTGATCTGTATATAACTTGCATCTAGTCCCATACAAATAATGTCGCCAAATTTTCAATGCAAAGGTCACGGCTGCAAGCTCCAAGTCATGCGTCGGGTAATTCTTTTCATGCGCCTTTAGCTGCCTTGATGCGTAGGCAATTACTTTATCCTTTGCATCAACACACAACCTAATCCCATCTTAGAAGCATCACTATAGACTACAAAATCATCATTACCCTCGGGTAAGGCCAAAATCGGTGCTTCAATCAGCTTACGCTTCAGGGTCTCAAAGGCTCGATCTTGAGATTCATTCCATTCAAACTTAACCTCCTTCTTCGTCAGACTGGTTAAAGGCACCGCAATCTTGGAGAAATCACGGATAAATCTTCTATAATAGCCCGCTAAACCCAAGAAACTTCGAACTTCAGATATGTTTTTCGGCGCTTCCCACTTCTGAACCGCATCAACCTTTGATGGATCTACGGCTATTCCCTCACCGGAGACAATATGTCCTAAAAATTGCACCTGGCGTAACCAGAATTCACATTTGGAGAATTTTGCGTAGAGTCGCTCCTTTCGTAGCAATTCTAGCATTTCTCGCAAATGCTTCGCATGGTCAGATTCAGACTTAGAGTAAATCAAGATGTCATCAATGAAGACTATCACTGATTTATCCAGCATTGGTCTACATACCCTATTCATGAGGTCCATAAATGCGGCCGGGGCATTTGTGAGACCGAACGGCATTACTAGAAACTCAAAATGGCCATATCGAGTACGAAATGCAGTCTTCGGTACGTCAGACTCAAATACTTTGAGTTGATGATATCCAGATCGAAGATCAATCTTTGAGAAGTAGCTAGCCCCTTGCAGTTGGTCAAACAAGTCGTCAATTCTAGGCAAATGGTATCGGTTCTTGATAGTTACTTTATTCAGCTCCCGATAATCGATACACATGCGAAAGGACCCATCCTTCTTCTTAACAAAAAGAACCGGAGCACCCCAAGGAGAAGTAATCTGACGAATAAATCCTTTTTCCAATAATTCCTGCAACTGACTCATCAATTCCTTCATTTCATTCGGAGCAAGACGGTAAGGAGCTTTCGCGATAGGAGCAGCACCCGGTACAAGGTCAATATGGAATTCGATTTGACGATCTGGTGGCAAACCAGAGATGTCATCCGGGAATACGTCAGGGAAATCCCGAACTACAGGTACATCAGACACGGTATTTTTAACTTCTTTAGCATCTACGGCATATGCTAAATAGGCGGCACAACCTTTGGTTAGGCACTTTCGGGCTTTCATTACAGAAATGAGACCTAAATCTCGAGTCTTTCTATCGCCATAAACATAACGTTCACTTCCTTCGGGGGTTCTAATTCTAATTATCCTTTTAGCACAAAGGATTTCAGCATTGTTCGTCATGAGCCAGTCCATTCCTATAATAACATCAAATTCTCTAATCCATATCGGTATCAGGTCAACATCCGAGGAGAGATCATCAATCACTAGCTTACAGGAACGAAAGACTCTATTCACAGTCACAAAATTCGAGCTAGCAGTTTCTATGTCTAAGGGTGCAGGTAACATTACAGGGGCAAAATCAAACTGTTTAGCAAACTTTTCAGACACATATGACAGATTAGAACCAGAGTCAAATAAGATTAAGGCAGACATAGAGTTGACAAGAAATGTACCCATGACGACATCAGCAGTTTCTTTTGCCTCTTCGGCTGTCATATGGAAAGATCTTGGCTGATTCCTCGGGGCAGAAGAACCCTTGACTGATTGCTGGGGTGAAGATGCAGGCGGAGGAACAAATCGGGGCCGAGTACAGTCTTTAGCATGGTGTCCCAACGTAATGCAGTTTCGGCAAGCCTCACTGCGCTTGGGACATTCCGATCGGTCGTGACCATTCTGCCTACAGCAATAGCACTTAATGAATGCAGGATCACACTTTCCTTCATGAATCTGCTTGCAGCGTGAACAAGCAGGCTTTGGCGCCGAGGTCACATCATAAGATTTAGCCTTCTTGGAAGACTGCTTATCTCCTTTCCTTGAACTTTCATTCTTCCTTTCAGCTCTCTCAGATTTTTCCTTCTTATTAGATTTAGCAATAAAAGGACATGCTCGCTCATGATAGATTTCAAGCTCACCTACCCTAGCAATTTCAACTGCCTCAATATAACTTCTCGGTCTACCGGACTTCACAAACTTCCGGATTTCTCGATCCAGACCATCCACAAACAAATCCCTTCTCCTTTCATCAGTGTCCACAGGATGATCAGATAATAGCGAGAGCCTGGTAAATTCCAGCTCATAGTCTGTTACAGATCTTGTACCTTGCTGAAACGATAGCAGGGTTTTCTCCATCTGGCGCTTAACATCCTGAGGGCAGTATTTCTCCTTCAGATGAATCTTGAATTGATCCCAAGTAATGGATTTCTCCATTGCATCAGACATGGGATTAGTAATTGTGAAGACCACCCCTTACGGGGCAGTGCTCACCAGTCTAGGTCCCACATCATGCAATACTATATCAATCATACTAAGATAGGGTAATTAATTGCGGAATTAAAAATTACATGTACATTACAGATTAGGATTTAAGTTTACATATTTCAAAATAAAATTATAAAATTATAAAAGGGTAACATCTAATCTAATCATAACATCAATCATCACATCAAGTCTACCCAGAACCACCATATTAGCTGTCTTCCAATCAGTACCAGAAAGTTTGTTGAGAAGTGGTCTAGGAAAGCTTCAAAACTTGGATTTCTTGATGACCTAAGCACTAGGTCCTGCAGGTGATTTTCCTTTGGCTTTTCCTGTAAAATTTTAAAGCAACATCTGTAAGCAAAGCTTAGTGAGTTTATAGATTTTCAATATCAACATGCGTGTCAAGCGGAGTCATCAGTCTAAGCGTGATAAATCTTGGCTGCCGCTACAGCCATCATCATGATTGAGATATAGTATCTTAAGATCGGATGATGTTCAAACCACACTCACGCTTATATCGTGGGGATCAGCCACATACTGGGCTAGCTACCAGTAGGTCAACATGGCCGAACATCGGAGGTCATTACCAAGTTCGTGAGAACTGGTGGAATAGCCAGGTCTAGAACAATAGACCATAAGGGCTAGTCAAGCTGAATAAATCTTATCAAGTCTGATCAATGAAGTAAGCATAAGTCTTAGGAGTCATGATAGCAACGAATCATAAAGCAAAGTCTGAAGCACTAATAAATGCAATATGAAATGATAAGCAAATAGCTATCATGATTCACTGGGCAACACCCATCCATGGTGTGCACAGGTCTCAATCCAGCTGATAAATGAATGTCAAATAATGTAACAGCATCAATATATCTCAAACGGATCTTTGCATGCTCAATTTGAATATCTATAACTCACTGGTCTGGGTCTTGGTCAAACAGATATATGAATCTGCCACCTGAGTTATCTCAGGATTTTATCTTGTCAATCTTGTTTGCTGTCAAATCAAATCTCTGACCCGCATTTAAGTCTTTAAGTCTTTAAATCTTTGTTCAGAATATACTGAACCTGTTCAGAGTCATATTATATAAATCTCATGTCAATATCATCATCATTATCATGAAATTTCATCATCTCTTGGTCGTTAGATCTTTAATTCTATCTGATTCTGATAACTTTCAGTTCATCAATGTTTTGTTCGATCATATTCTTTATTCCTTTAAAGTTGTCAATAGTTCTCTAAATATATATAAATATAACAATTTATATATATTCATATGGACATTTATTTTAACTAAAATATTAAAATATAATAATTGCATTTCGGACCATTAATTTCGGATTAGCCCGGATTGGGATCCGAATTCGGACACATCCGAAGTGGAGATCCGGATTTCGGACCAAACCATCATCCGGTTTTAACTTAGGTCCGAAATTGGTGCTATCCGAATTGAGCATATATCCGAATTAGGATCAGAATTCGGACCAATAATGCCCAAATCAATCATCCGAACCGAATCATAGGTCCGAAATGGGCACCATCCGAATTCGGTCTTAACCGAATTCGGACCCCATACTTAGTAATTTTCCCAGATTTTTGTTCTTGGTGTTCTTGGTCACATTCATACGGATTTTATCAATAATTATCAGATTTTCATTTTTATCGACATGCAATGTTATATAAAGTTGTATTAACATTATTTGAGTGTTTTTATGTAATTTCTTTGATCAAAAACACACTTATTTGATCAAGATCATCCAAAATATGATATTTTTGCCAAGAACATTATTTTTATAAAAATTCCGATTTCTTCATAATTTTGGATGATCCAAGCAATAAATTTAGTTTCTAATTCATTTATTAGTTTCAATTCATCATAATCTTTCAAAATTTTGTACATGCAATATCAAAATTCATGTTTTGAATTCTTATTTTCGGTTTTACACAAAACCGTACCAAAACATACATAAATATTGAAATTAAAGAGATTTTTACCTCAAATCTTGTAGATTCCAATTGTTTGATGATAATTGTAACTTCTTCTTGACTTTAATCTTCAATTACTTGCTATTTATGATGAATTTCTTGTGGATTTGTTGAAATAGCCGTATACTTAGTGAGAGAGTAGAGAGAGAGAGTTGTTAAGATTAATGATCTTAAATTGATCATTAATTGATTTTTATATCCATTTTGTTATTTTGAAATTTTAACCCACTAAACTTTTGTATATTACATCTCTTTATTTTTAATCATCTTTTAACAAATAATTCATAAACACAATTTAATTAATATTTTTCATATTCAAAATAATTAATGTAATAAAATTACATTAATTTCTCAAAATACAAAGATTTGACTTGGATCAAAAAACTAGGTTGTTACAGAATGGGCTCCACCACGCACAAACTTCGTCCCCGAAGTTAGCTAGATTCGAACAGACTTGGATATGTAGCTTTCATTACATCTCTCGATTCCCAAGACTGATGCGAACCTTTGTGGTGTTTCCACTGGACGAGCACCATCTGTATTTCTTTATTCCGAAGCTTTTTGGTCTTCGAGTCCAGAATACACTCCGGCTCTTCAACCACGCGAAGCTTTTCATCAATTTGCAGGTTAACATGTGGTATCTGTACTTCTCTTTCGTCAGCTAGGCTTTTTCTCAAATGACTAACATGGAATACAGGGTGTATTCCAGCTAAGTCCGCTGGTAGATCAAGACGATAAGACTGATTTCCAATCTTTTCCACAATCTTGAACGGACCAATAAATCTTGGAGCTAGCTTGTTTCTTTTAATGAACCGCACCACATTCTTCATTGGGGATACTTTCAGCATCACCCAATCGTTAACTGCAAAACTGATTGATCTATGCCGATTGTCATAATATGACTTCTGCCTGCTTTGAGCTTCAAGTATGTTTCTTCTAACGAGTTGAATCTTCTCGTGAGTCAACTGTAGAAGGGCAGGACCCGCTATTGGCGATTCACCGGTTTCGCGCCAACAGGTAGGAGTTCTGCACTTTCTTCCATATAGAGCTTCAAAAGGGGCCATCTTGATTGTTGAATGATAACTGTTATTGTAAGAGAATTCGACCAATGGCAAATGGTCATCCCAGTTACCACCTAAATCAAGAATGCAGGCACGAAGCATATCTTCAAGAGTTAGAATAGTACGCTCACTCTGGCCATCTGCATTTGGATGATAAGCAGTACTCATGGATATCCGAGTACCCATCCCTTCTTGTAATGCCTGCCAGAATCTGGATGTGAAGCGACTATCACGATCAGATACAATAGACTTTGGCACACCGTGACGAGAAATAATTTCTGTGATGTACAACTGTGCCAATCTATCGAGGGAATAAGTTTCTTTCATTGGAATGAAATGTGCTGATTTAGTTAGACGATCAACGACTACCCAGATGGAGTCGTGCTGTCTTTTGGTCTTTGGCAGCTTTGTAATGAAGTCCATTGTTATATGCTCCCACTTCCATTCAGGAACTGGAAGTGGTTGCATATCCCCGAAGGGCTTCTGATGTTCTGCCTTAACCATCTGACATACTCTGCAGCTTTCAACACATTTTCCAATGTCTTTCTTCATTCCTGGCCACCAGTAATCAGCTTTCAGATCAAAATACATCTTTGAGCTGCCAGGATGAACAGATAATTTGGACTTGTGAGCTTCAGATAGAAGAGTGCTACGAATAGAACCATATTTAGGAATCCAGATTCGGTTTCCTTTGAAACAGTGGAGTCCCAAATGGTTCAGAGTTATAAATTGTAACTGCCCTTTAAGATTTTCAGATTCAATATTCTCTTCTTTCAGTGCTTCAGTTTGAGCAACTCGAATATCTTCAATAAGATCAGAAGAGAATATAACTGGAGTTAGGGCATAACAGCACTTTTCTGGATATACTTTTCTACTCAACGCATCCGCGACAACATTTGCTTTGCCGGGATGATATAAGATCTCGCAGTCATAATCCTTGATAAGCTCCAAGGATCGACGCTGTTTCATGTTCAGATCTTTTTGAGTGAAAAGATATTTGAGACTCTTATGATCGGTGTAGAGCTGACACCGAGTCCCATAAAGATAATGCCGCCAGATTTTTAGAGCAAAGGTGACGGCAGCCAACTCAAGATCATGAGTTGGTGCACTTTTCTCATAGTCTTTTAATTGCCTTGAAGCGTAGGCAATTACTTTTCCCCTTTGCATAAGAACACATCCTAAGCCAGTACCAGAAGCGTCGCTGTAAACAACGAAATCGTCATTACCTTCTGGCAAGGCTAGAATCGGTGCTTGAATAAGCTTTTGCTTCAGAATGTTAAATGCCTCTTGCTGTTTATCAGTCCAAACGAAAGGAGTATTCTTTCGTGTTAGCGTTGTTAGAGGTACATCAATCTTCGAGAAGTCCTTTATGAATCGCCGGTAGTAACCAGCCAATCCGAGGAAACTTCTTATTTCAGAGGCATTGCGAGGTGTTTGCCATTTCTGAACGGCCTCGACTTTCGAAGGATCAACAGAAATTCCTTCGCCAGAAACAACATGGCCAAGGAACTGGATCTATAAGAATCAAGATAGAAATTCAAATTCTGAGGTGGATCATAGAATAGTTAAGGAAACAGCTCAAGACTTATATAATAGAGATTATACCTGTCTGAGCCAAAATTCGCACTTAGAAAACTTTGCATAGAGTCTTTCTCTTCTTAATAACTCTAGCAATTGCCGCAGATGAATAGAATGATCAGCCTCCGTTTTGGAGTAAATCAGAATATCATCTATGAACACGATAACTGATTTATCCAACATTGGTCTGCACACGCGATTCATGAGGTCCATGAACGCCGCTGGTGCATTCGTTAATCCAAACGGCATCACGAGAAATTCGTAATGACCGTATCTTGTACGGAAGGCTGTCTTTGGAACATCTTCTTCTCTGACTTTTAACTGATGATACCCAGAACGGAGATCTATTTTCGAAAAGTAACTGGCTCCTTGTAACTGATCAAACAGATCATCGATTCTGGGCAGAGGATACTTATTCTTTATTGTAACCTTGTTCAACTCGCGATAGTCGATGCACATACGGAAAGTTCCGTCTTTCTTTTTAACAAATAGTACTGGTGCACCCCACGGAGAAGAACTCGGTCGGATAAATCCCTTCTCCAACAGCTCTTGCAGTTGCTTTGACATTTCCTGCATTTCTGCAGGTGCAAGTCTGTATGGGGCTTTTGCGATAGGAGCCGCACCAGGAACCAAGTCAATACTGAACTCGACTTGTCGTTCCGGTGGCACTCCAGAAATGTCATCGGGAAATACGTCTGGAAACTCACAGACGATAGGAATATCGGATAAAGACTTCTTTTCAGAGTTGGACTCAGATAGAGCATAACAAAGGTAAGAGTCGTGACCTTTAGACAAATATTTGTGAGCCTTTTCTACAGATATAAAGCAATGCGCACCTTTCCGCTTCTCGCCCTTGATCTCAAGTACTCGACCGTCTGTAGTCTTGATTCGGATGATTCGGCGGTTGCAGACAATAGTAGCTTCATTTTTCGTTAGCCAATCCATGCCGATAATAACGTCGAACTCTTTTAATGGAATCGGGATGAGATCGAGATTGAATACAATGTTATTGATAAGTAGAGTGCAGTTACGATAAACAGAATCAGCCATAACATAGTTGTTACTGGCTGTCTCGATATCAAGTATTACGGGAAGCTTCGAGGGAGATTTATATAGTCTTTGAGCGAAAGTAGTTGATATGAAGGAACGACTAGCACCGGAATCAAATAATACGCGAGCAGGTATCGTATTTAACAGAAACGTACCGGTGACTACGTCAGGTGTTTCTCTCGCCTCTTCAGCTGTAATTTGGAAAGCTCGAGTCCGTGCAGTCGGCGTTGCAGCAGAACTTTTCCCTGTAGAACCTCCTGCTGATGATTGAGACTGATAACGCGGTCCGCTACGACACTGGTACATAAAGTGTCCTCTTTTTCCACACTTCGCACATCCTCGTCCCTGCTGCGGACATTCATCACTGCTGTGACCGATCATGTTGCATGCGAAGCAAGTGACATCTTCTGGATTGCACAACCCCATGTGTGACTTTCTGCATCGCCTACAGAATCGTGGTTCGTTCGTGAGGGAATACGCTTGGGCTTTCGGTTGTGAATTATGCTGATAGGATTGCTGAGTCTGAGATCTATTTTGCTTAAAGAATCTGCCAAATCGCTGTTTCTTTGGAGGAGACGGGTTCATCGGATTAGTAGACGGAGCGTAGAGCTGATCGCCGTACTCTAAGTACCCTCGTTCAATCTGTCTAGCTGCTTCTACCATTTCTAGATAACTCTTGTATTTAATCGCGCTCATCGGATGTCTGTATCTAGGATTGAGTCCTACTCGAAACCTATTCATTTTCCTTTCCTCTGTTGCCACTTGGTATGAAGAATAACCGCATAATCGCGAAAACTCGTGCTCATATTCGTCGACTGTCTTTGTTCCCTGAGTCAGCTGCATTAATTGGACTTCCATCTTATCTTGCTGGTCAACTGGGCAGTATTTCGCGTTGAACATGTCTAGAAACTGCTCCCATTCTAAAGTCTGAATCACCTCCTCACCATAGATACTTCGCTGGGTTTTCCACCAGGCACGGGCAGCTCCCACAAATAGTGCAGACGCATAGCTTACTTTCTTCGAATCTAGACAATCAGAAATCCTGAAGATTTCTTCAGTGTGGCTAATCCAATCCATCGCCTGAATCGGATTAACTGTACCCTCAAAGTTCAGGGCACCGCTTGCTTTAAAATCTTTGAATTTGCAGCCTTTTGGCTGAGCTATTTGGGTTTCTGGATTTGAATTATCAGAATCAGATTCATTGGTCTGGACTTGCTTTTCTTTTCTCTTATTTTTCTTTTCTTCACGTCTTTTAGCTTCGGCCTCATCTCTGGCACGAAACTGTTCTTGCATCATTTTGTTTTGTTGTTCTGAGTGTTGGGCTAGAAATTGTTGCATCATTTCAAACATTTGTTGTTGGGTCATATTGTTGGGAATATCACCTGATCCTGATCCTGACATCTTCTACTGAAAATTAAAAATCAATTAACTATCAGTTTATAGACTTAGATCTATGTACCCTTTTTCCCATCCTAACAGTCTGTACATCCTATCTCAGTTCAAACCACCTAAATGACTGATACATATGTATTGCTTCAGTTTGAGATCAAGTATACTTACGTAATACTTGATTCACTCAAACTAGTGCTCTGATACCATCCTGTGAAGACCACCCCTTACGGGGCAGTGCTCACCAGTCTAGGTCCCACATCATGCAATACTATATCAATCATACTAAGACAGGGTAATTAATTGCGGAATTAAAAATTACATGTACATTACAGATTAGGATTTAAGTTTACATATTTCAAAATAAAATTATAAAATTATAAAAGGGTAACATCTAATCTAATCATAACATCAATCATCACATCAAGTCTACCCAGAACCACCATATTAGCTGTCTTCCAATCAGTACCAGAAAGTTTGTTGAGAAGTGCTCTAGGAAAGCTTCAAAACTTGGATTTCTTGATGACCTAAGCACTAGGTCCTGCAGGTGATTTTCCTTTGGCTTTTCCTGTAAAATTTTAAAGCAACATCTGTAAGCAAAGCTTAGTGAGTTTATAGATTTTCAATATTAACATGCGTGTCAAGCGGAGTCATAAGTCTAAGCGTGATAAGTCTTGGCTGCCGCTACAGCCCTCATCATGATTGAGATATAGTATCTTAAGATCGGATGATGTTCAAACCACACTCACGCTTATATCGTGGGGATCAGCCACATACTGGGCTAGCTACCAGTAGGTCAACATGGCCGAACATCGGAGGTCATTACCAAGTTCGTGAGAACTGGTGGAATAGCCAGGTCTAGAACAATAGACCATAAGGGCTAGTCAAGCTGAATAAATCTTATCAAGTCTGATCAATGAAGTAAGCATAAGTCTTAGGAGTCATGATAGCAACGAATCATAAAGCAAAGTCTGAAGCACTAATAAATGCAATATGAAATGATAAGCAAATAGCTATCATGATTCACTGGGCAACACCCATCCATGGTGTGCACAGGTCTCAATCCAGCTGATAAATGAATGTCAAATAATGTAACAACATCAATATATCTCAAACGGATCTTTGCATGCTCAATTTGAATATCTATAACTCACTGGTCTGGGTCTTGGTCAAACAGATATATGAATCTGCCACCTGAGTTATCTCAGGATTTTATCTTGTCAATCTTGTTTGCTGTCAAATCAAATCTCTGACCCGCATTTAAGTCTTTAAGTCTTTAAATCTTTGTTCAGAATATACTGAACCTGTTCAGAGTCATATTATATAAATCTCATGTCAATATCATCATCATTATCATGAAATTTCATCATCTCTTGGTCGTTAGATCTTTAATTCTATCTGATTCTGATAACTTTCAGTTCATCAATGTTTTGTTCGATCATATTCTTTATTCCTTTAAATTTGTCAATAGTTCTCTAAATATATATAAATATAACAATTTATATATATTCATATGGACATTTATTTTAACTAAAATATTAAAATATAATAATTGCATTTCGGACCATTAATTTCGGATTAGCCCGGATTGGGATCCGAATTCGGACACATCCGAAGTGGAGATCCGGATTTCGGACCAAACCATCATCCGGTTTTAACTTAGGTCCGAAATTGGTGCTATCCGAATTGAGCATATATCCGAATTAGGATCAGAATTCGGACCAATAATGCCCAAATCAATCATCCGAACCGAATCATAGGTCCGAAATGGGCACCATCCGAATTCGGTCTTAACCGAATTCGGACCCCATACTTAGTAATTTTCCCAGATTTTTTGTTCTTGGTGTTCTTGGTCACATTCATACGGATTTTATCAATAATTATCAGATTTTCATTTTTATCGACATGCAATGTTATATAAAGTTGTATTAACATTATTTGAGTGTTTTTATGTAATTTCTTTGATCAAAAACACACTTATTTGATCAAGATCATCCAAAATATGATATTTTTGCCAAGAACATTATTTTTATAAAAATTCCGATTTCTTCATAATTTTGGATGATCCAAGCAATAAATTTAGTTTCTAATTCATTTATTAGTTTCAATTCATCATAATCTTTCAAAATTTTGTACATGAAATATCAAAATTCATGTTTTGAATTCTTATTTTCGGTTTTACACAAAACCGTACCAAAACATACATAAATATTGAAATTAAAGAGATTTTTACCTCAAATCTTGTAGATTCCAATTGTTTGATGATAATTGTAACTTCTTCTTGACTTTAATCTTCAATTACTTGCTATTTATGATGAATTTCTTGTGGATTTGTTGAAATAGCCGTATACTTAGTGAGAGAGTAGAGAGAGAGAGTTGTTAAGATTAATGATCTTAAATTGATCATTAATTGATTTTTATATCCATTTTGTTATTTTGAAATTTTAACCCACTAAACTTTTGTATATTACATCTCTTTATTTTTAATCATCTTTTAACAAATAATTCATAAACACAATTTAATTAATATTTTTCATATTCAAAATAATTAATGTAATAAAATTACATTAATTTCTCAAAATACAAAGATTTGACTTGGATCAAAAAACTAGGTTGTTACAGTAATAGACTTCCACCAACGGCCAGCTCCATCTTCCAACATTCCCGTCGCAAATGTGACCTTGTCTTTTTCACCACACTTAGAGAGTTTAAACGCTTTCTCCACATTAGCAACCCAGTCCATAGCTTTAACAGGATCAGATGACCCCGCAAACGTACGAGCCCCACATTTCTTAAAGTCTACGAACGTACACTCTCGTCCCACCTTAACGTGATGGTCAGAGGAATCAGTCTCACTATCATCAGAGGGCTCCTGTCTATGTTTCCTCTTCCGATCCTTTTTGGGCTTCGCCAACATCTCTTCCCTATATTTCAACTCTAGCTCCTGTAACTTAAGTTCCCGCAACCTAAGTTCTTCTTCCCGGCGCTTAAATTCAATTTCACGCTGGTTTACTTCGTCAGATTGCATCACCGCTTTACCCTTAGTAAGCAAGTCCTTAATCTCCTTAAATCGGTCTTCAACTGCCATATCAGTCTGCAGTCGGTTCCTATCCATCATAAGCTGCATTTGCCTACGGTTATCCTCATTCAACTTATGAACGAGGTCAATCAATTGAGCCTGCTGGGGAGGCACAGGCGTAGCAGTACTGCTTGAATCATTAGCAGTATTTTCAGGGTCAGAGCCTAAGTCCTCTACATGAACAGATTCTTTGTGTTGATCAGCTGCAGTATCAGCAGCTTTACCAACAGTCGAGGTACCAGCAACATTTGGATTCTTATCAGCCATTGGCTGAAAATATAAAGGAAATAACTATTATTTCCTGATTCAAATAAGCACGATTCGAGTCATAATTCCTACGTCAGATAATCACATCTAAGTTCATAGATATGAAGGCAGTCAGTCAGGCTGGCACAAAGTCAAGTCAAAGTCAAGTCAGTATCAAGCAGTCAATCCCTCCCCCATCCTATCAGTCATCATTTGCCTATCTTAGGTCAAGTTGTGTGGGTAGTCCTTTACTAATTAAGTTACCCTAGGCCTCGGTGACTTGTTCGGGAATTCAGAGTCACATAGTCCATACCATACCAGTAGTTTAAGTATCGGGTGGCCAATCCGATGATTAAACTGCTGCTCTGATACCAACTTTGTAACATCCAAGTTACCACAAACAGTACACATCATAAAATTTCATTTCATTAAGTAATAAATATTACTAATTGTTTGATACCACAGGTCCATCTGCCTGATTACTTAATTACAACAATATATATTAAAGATCAAATGGTGGTCTAAACTAGCTTCTAAATCTTCAATCAGAGTGCGGAAGACTGAACAAGCTACCCGAGACCGCATCATCTTTTCAAATAGGCGTCAACAAAAGTCCAAAAGTCTGCTATTCATCAAAGTCCAGATTCACTTAGCCTGGGACGAACTACCTGCTATGGTCTTGCCTTTATCAGCTTTTCCTGTAAAAGAGTTGTCATGACAGAGTAAGCTAACGTTGCTTAGTGAGTAAACAGAGTTCCATTAGTTACCACACACATATAACATACTATCAGCTCCTGTCGGCAAGTCACTACGTCAGAGACGGCAAAAAGGTTGGGAGACAACCCAGTTTGTATTCCCCTGTGTAAGGCCGAAGCCCTACGGGAAATGTATGGAAACAAGTCAAATAGGAAAGGAATCTGCAGAATTCCCTCCTGTGAATGGAGATCTCACATTCGGTCCTGTCGGATAATGCAGTATGCAGCGGCAAGTATATCAACAGTCAAGTAAGCAGTAAGCATGATAAGTATTTACATAAAATGTAAAAGTGAACATGCAATCAAGGCAATTCAAGTGTCTAGCTTCAGTAATGTCAAAAGTACGTTTCTATGATACAATATAGTATTAAAGAAACATGCAGCAACAATCGGAAGTTTCCATACAGTCAATGACATTCACCAATAAGTATCGAAATATATGCAAGTAATTAATGAAATCTGTCACTCACAGTGGTCCGTAGTCAGATAATGCTTAACAAATTAAGCGGTTCAGTTTACTCTGTCAAATCGGCGGTTTCCTGCAGTTTAGTTTCAAGTCTGGCATATTAATGTCAAGTCTGAGACATAATCTATACAACCCTAGCTATATATTCAGGTCATTGTCATCTGTCGAGTCTGAGGTAGTTCCTATCGTCCCAAGGTGAGTCTATTCTTATTTGATTAATACGATCCATCTAATTATAGATGTGTGGCCTTGAAATAAAGCCAATCGTATTATTAGCAAGGTGAAACATGACATACAAATTCTAAGGGTTCATACAGAGTCTGTTAATTTATTTGTGCATATAATAGATATGCATCTTGAACTTGTGAGTTTTATCATAAACAAACAATACTTTCAATTTCCTTAGGTTGTTTAATAACTTAATCTGATTTAGAAATTAGTCCTAGGCTTAGAACAAAAAAACCAGATTCAAACAGCATTAATTTCAGACAGATTCGAAACTAGAGCATACATTCAAAAGTCACCTAGATTCGAATCACATAGATTCGAACACCTTAGATTCGAAATTAACATTTCTTTTGACTTTAAGGCAGATTCGAAACAATTCAATTCGAATCTAGTTAATTAGATTCGAAATTCTTACACACTCGAGACAAGGAAATAGATTCGAAGCATTTCAATAGACTCGAACTCAATGCATAAATTCGAAGGACACTACATAAATTCGAAGGACACTACATAAATTCGAAGGACACTACATAGATTCGAAAGTATTTCATTCGAAATGCTTAGATTCGAATCTCATGAATAACTCGAGTCTGTTCTAATTGATCAACGATTTTCCAGGTTTTATCAACTAAATATGAACATAAATGATAGAGAAATGGTTACTAACCTTCGTCCAAGATATATCCTTCGACTATAGATGATTTCCAAGCAAAAACAAGTCCTAAACGAGAGTAAATCAGCTTCGAATGAAGGGAATATGAGCAAACTCGAATTTGCTCAACAAAAACCGAAATAAAAGTCAGAAAAATGGTCGATTTTACCTTAAATCCGGACGAAATCTAACATGCAATGATAGATTCGTGTAGAGCTCGACGATCTCTAACCGATGGCGTATAAATCACGAGAATCCGACGGATCGTTTGGGAGAAATTTTAGAGAGAAGGTGAGGTTGTAGAGAGAGAGAGAGAGAGAGAGAGAGAGAGTTTCAAGTCTTCCAAACTTAAGAAATGAGGGGGGGATGCCCTATTTATAGGAAAATAGGGAAAAATCAGATTTTCTACTGAATTTTCCGGAATTGACCAACTTTTATTCCCAACAATCCGATTTGCATATTTGTTATTTAGTCACATTTTTATTCATTTTAGTCCGTTTCGTCACTTTCAGTCTTTAATTTGTCATTTAGCTGAATTTTAATTAGTAACTTTATTTCAGCTAATTTTGGGCAACTTTTCATAATTAATTATAACTTAATATAATTAATTATTACAGATTCATATTTTCGGTTAATTACTAATATTTGGATTAAAATTGCTTTATTATCCAAAGTCTGCTGCTGTAATTTATATTTAATAAATTACGGGCTGTTACACTGACGCATATTCAGATCTTTCTGGCTAAACAGGTACTGAAGACCTTTATGATCGGTATACACAATGAACCGAGACCCATACAGATAATGACGCCAAATCTTCAACGCAAACACAATGGCGTCCAACTCTAAATCATGCACGGTATGGTTCTCCTCGTAAGTCTTCAGCTGGCGCGAGGCATAGGCGATCACTTTCCCTCGCTGCATCAGAACACAGCCCAATCCTGACCCCGAAGCATCACAGTACACCACGAAATCATCGGTACCCTCCGGCAATGCCAACACTGGAGCCTGACATAACCGGGTCTTTAACTCTCGAAACGCACTCTCCTGATCCTCGGACCACTCAAACGGAACGGACTACCGTGTCAATCTCGTCAACGGCAAGGCAATCCTCGAGAAATCCTGGATAAAGCGTCTATAATACCCGGCGAGACCCAGAAAACTACGAATCTCAGGCACTGATCTCGGAGGCTCCCAACTCATCACTGCCTCGATCTTGGCCGGATCAACTTTTATACCCTCGGCACCGACCACATGACCCAAGAACTGCACTTCTCGAAGCCAGAATTCGCATTTGGAAAACTTCGCGTACAGCTTCTCCCTGCGCAGCACAGTCAAAACCTCTCGGAGGTGCTGCTCGTGATTCTCGGCACTCCGCGAATAGATCAGGATATCATCGATAAACACTATTACGAATCTATCCAACATCGCTCTACACACCCGATTCATCAAATCCATGAAAGCGGCGGGTGCGTTAGTCAAACCGAAAGGCATAACTAGAAACTCATAGTGCCCATAACGAGTCCGAAACGCGGTCTTCGGCACATCTTCGTCCCTGACCCTCAACTGATGATAACCTGACCGCAAGTCGATTTTGGAGAAGAAACTCGAACCCTGGAGCTGATCGAACAGGTCATCGATACGAGGAAGCGGATAGCGATTCTTCACGGTCACTTTGTTCAATTCCCGATAATCAATACACATCCGCATGCTGCCGTCCTTCTTTTTCACGAACAATACCGGCACACCCCACGACGACTAACTAGGACAGATGAATCCACGATCAAGAAGCTCTTGCAATTGAGACATCAGCTCTCGCATCTCTGTCGGTGCCAGCCTATAAGGCGTCTTAGCAATCGGCACCGCCCCAGGAACAAGATCGATCCGAAACTCTACTTGGCGATCAGGCGGCAACCTAGGCAACTCCTCTGGGAATACCTCAGGGAACTCACGAATCACCGGAATATCCTCTAAGGTCTTCTTTTCCTTCCTCGCGTCAACCACATAAGCTAGGAAGGTCTCGCATCCTTTAGAGACATATCTCTGAGCCCTGGCCATAGATACAATCCCGATATCTCCCTTACGGCGCTCCCCATACACAATGACACTCTCACTGTCAGAAATGAGTATACGGATGATCTTCTTGGCACACAGAATATCAGCCCGTCTGGCAGTCAACCAGTCCATACCCACAATAACATCGAAGCTACTGATCTCAATCGGCAGCAAATCGATCGCAAACTGATGGGAGTCTATCTCTAACACACAGCCCTGATAAACCCGACTTACTAACATCGAACTCCCATCGACCCTCTCGACAATCAAAGGAACAGACAAAGGAGAAGCAGACATACTAAAATACGCACAAAAGATAACAGACACATAGGAGCGATCTGCCCCGGAATCAAATAACACACGAGCTCGAAGTCCGTTAAGGATATACGTACCCGAAACAACATCTGTGGCATCCCGTGCCTCCTCCGCTGTCGCCTGAAACACACGTCCTCGGCCCCTCGGAACAGATTCACAACGGCTGGACGACGACGGCTCGGTCCTGGCCCCACTAGAACTGGCCCCCGGCACTGCCGGCCCCGGCTCTGGACAATCTCTGACTCGATGCCCTGGTCTCCCACATCTGAAACATAACGGCTCAGGCACCGTACAAACTGAAGCGGCGTGACCCCGCTGGCCGCACCGGAAACAACGCGGCTGCTCAGATAAACACTATCCGGAATGACGCCGGTGACATTTCGGGCACTCCCGATCACCATAAGAACTCTCGACACGGCTACCGGACGCCTGGGACCCCTGTCCCACACTACTCTGGCTCTGCGCCCCCGACCCCTGACTCTGGCCCTGACCCTGACGTCTCGATCGACGATCTCGACCCCCGTCCCTATCACGTTTCTGACCCGACCCTTGCCTTGAAGTATGCCCAGAACCCTGACCTGAAAACTGCCACTGATCCGGACGCTGATCACTGGGGGCGTCCCCGGAAGATCTCCATACACTGGACGGCTGATCAGAAGTCCCAGTCCGCTGCCTCTGGGAAGAGGGCTGCTCCCTCTGCTTGAGGATCTCCCGCTCCCTCATGCGGGCCATCTCGAGGGCTCTAGCAAATGTCGGAGTATCATGTAGCCCTACAAACTCCCGGATATCAGACCGAAGCCCATCGATAAACGCATCTGCCTTACGGCTCTCCGTATCCACATGCTGAGGCGCGAACTGTGAGTACTCGTTGAATCGATCAACATACTGCTGGACCGTCATATTACCCTGCTGCAAATGGAGGAACCGACGCTCCATCTCTCGTCCCTCGGAATATACTAGAGCTCGAACATAGCCCTAAACTGCTCCCAGGTCATAGCATAAGCGGCGGACTCGGTCATCGAAGACTCGATCGATTTCCACCACTGCAAAGCACCGCCCCGTAACTGATATGCGGCGTACCCAACCATATCTCTACGATCCACGTGGGCCACTCGAAACGCGCCCTCAATCTCTTGCTCCCATGCGATGGCCGCCCCCGGCTCACCGTCACCCCGAAACTGTGGTGGAGCCCCCGTCATGAAATCCTTAAACGATCCACCCCTTTGAGAAGATGACGAAGAAGCACCACCCCTAGACTCAGTCTCGGTACGCTGAACAACTGGCCCCAAACTCTGACCCTGCTCACGCTCTTGCTCTTTCTGCTTCCTGTAAAACTCGGTAAGAA
The DNA here is from genome assembly GCA_020465985.1 of Centrapalus pauciflorus. Taxonomy (NCBI): domain Eukaryota; kingdom Viridiplantae; phylum Streptophyta; class Magnoliopsida; order Asterales; family Asteraceae; genus Centrapalus; species Centrapalus pauciflorus. Next base: position 8,706 of record JAANYP010008975.1, on the reverse strand, counting down.
CATCTAGCAGCTCGGATTTACGAATATACTCATCACTGGCGGCTTACCCGCGCCCGAACCCTCTCCTTGATCTGCCATGATAATCTGCACAAAGCAAAACGATTAAGCACAAAGGATAAATTACCCAGCATTATACACTTAAGCCAGGTCGGTTAATCCACTATATATAATCGCAAAACGATCCCCCATGGACCGGAACAAGGTCTAAGTTAAGCATCCACTAATGATACTCAAGCTTCAAACCACAAGCTCTGATACCATGCTGTAACACCCCTCCCGATCCCGGAAATGCCACGTCAACATAATATCATAAGTGGCAATAACGCAACGGATCTATAACACCCGTGTCATAGGATAATGCAGATTACAGCTAATTAAAACTTTAAGCTTCACACATAAGGGTAAACACAATACATTCATAATCCCGGATTAACAAAACATAAGAATCCCGGTCACTAGATACATTGATCCCCAAAACAACTATTACACAAGTTCTATATAAAACACAGCACTTTTACAGATCTTCAATTGACCTCGAATGTATCTCGGCTGCGGCTGAGGTCCTTTCTGATTCCCTGAACATGTTAGACTCGAATACATGAGCTATAAAGCCCGTGAGCACGCGAGGGTTGACACTGCACATAAGCACATAACACACAATCCCTGTCCCTGTCCCTGTCCCGATAGCCCAACACACGTCTCAGGTATATAGACACAAGTATGAGATCGAAGTACACTTGGCCCTGTGGGGACCCCTCCCCGGTGGACACATCGCACACAGCAATGGTCAGTAATACCCTGTAGCACGGAAGCTACCCGGCTACAGGCCCTGCCGTATATATACGCCCCAATGACTGTAAGGGACAGTCAACCCGCGCGATTCCCCTTCGCGACTTATCGTCCGTATGGAACTCATCACGGACCCCTGAACCGATCTCGCATCTCATACATAACACGTATAAGGAATAGAGCATACCTGAGGTTCACGTCCCTGTCTCACATAGATATAACACGCACAAGATAGCAACACAGCTAAAATCGTAAAGACGGCGCGCGTTTAGAAAACGTCTCGAGTACTCACCTGATTGGTTCCCCGAAGTCTGAGCACTCTGATCGAATCCGGCCCGATGTCCGCTAGTCCCTGTAATCACACGGGTAGCCCAACAATCAATCACAATTCCCAAATAACACATATCACATGATCACATTGACCCGAACTCAATTCAAACTCGACAACCCCACGAACTGAAACTTAACCGATACCCGGACCCGACCCAAAACCCAACTCGAAACAATCCCAAACACGACCCCAACCCCAATAGAACACAACCCGAGCAAACCCGACACAATTCGACCCGAACCCATTTTACAAAGTTAAACTCGGATTTTCAATGCAGGCTGCTCGTCGCGCCGCGGACCCCCTGGTGGTCGCGCCGCGACCCCGTGAAGCTCCTGCATCCTGACCTGCGATTTTCATGGCTGCCAGGAGTATACAACTCCTTTCATACACGATTATCAGCTCAATAATCACATAAACTCATCACATATCAACTTATGGCAGCATAGAAACTATTACACACATCCTTTACAATACACAACTCAAATTAATCCATCAATTCAAGGAGACTTACCTCAAATCCTTCAAGAACACAATTAGGAAGAAGATAGAAAGGATTATTCCAAGATTCAGCAATCAATTGAGCTCAAGGAGGATTGCTCTCTGCTGGAAATATTCACCCAAACACACACTACACACTTAGGTCTAATGAATGGATAAGGGGAGAAATGAAGGGATAAGCACGTATATAGTCTTCTAATTTAACCGGTCCCGAACCCAATAACCCGAACCCGATATCACATTTTCACTATTTATGCCCATTTAACCCATTTAATCCCACGATCCCAAAAATATAATCCGTTCATTAAAATTATAACCCGGTGACACGCAAGCCCTAATCCCGACACGTATCAATCCACGAAACGGGATATAATTGGACCAACCCAATATTAATAAATTATTTATCCACTAAAATAATTCCACGTACCAGGTCGAAATAACGGATGTTACATGAACAAAGAGGATGTAAAGTGGTGAAGAGTCAAATGTAGAACTGATGCATCAAGTGCCCCTCTCATGTAGAATCTAAGTCCTTATATGTTTTCAAAGTTTTTGAATTTGATATGTTTACCATAAGTAGATTGATGTGTCACTTGACCGTTGCCATATCATATTTAATTGTCAACCAAATGGGCTTCACCTTCTTTGCTTTTCGGACAAAAGAACAGTCTGAAATTATAGTTTCAAAAGTTAAGAATTTTAAACACTTGTTGCTTATAATAGCATATTTTAAGCAAGGACAAGAAATTATGGGAGTGGGGTAGGAGATGGATAAAGTTTATTGTGATGGTAGAGTGAATAACACTTTAGCCATATTCGGAGGAAAATGGAAATTGATATTTGGAAATGATGACTGTAAAGTGTAAACAAAGATACTACCGTCTTTTTCAATACAGAATTATACAAATCAATATAATATTTTATACAAAAGCAAACCAAATTGCCCCAAATAGAAGGACATCATTAAGAAGCACCAAAATAACCATACATGTAATTTGAATAAAAGAACTATTTTACAAATGGAACATGATGAGTAATATTAGCAGGTCACCAACAACTTTTCAGTTATCAAAAATAGTAACAACTTTTCCTATTTTTATCAATAACAGTAATATATCAAATTAAACCACACTTTTTTTTTTTAAGTTTTTCTAAGATTTAGAAAATAAAAAAAAAGAATGACAAGTTGGCATCCACACCCTCAAAGTGACATCAAAATGGCATCAAAATGACAAAGATGACAAAGCTGATGTGGCGCTGACGTGATTGTAGATTTGCTTGTCATACTCGCCAACCACTTCCTGTGGCCTAATCGTTATAAACACCAAAATAAACTAAATGTATGTTTTAATTTATTTAATTACATTACTACTATCTTCAGTGACTATTTTTTTTAATTTCATTAACTTTATTTATTTACAATTATTAATTTTTCATAACCTTATAAAATTTTAATATGTATTCTGAATATTTATTTACGATTAGATAAAAAAGTCTCAAACATGATTGAGTCGTAGTTTTTCATTCGGGAAAGCTAAAAGTTGAATGGTTTGTAATCAATTTAGTTTGGAATTTATTAAAAGGCCGAACAATTTGTAATTTTTTTTTATTCCAAATGAAAAGTATTACGAATGAAACACTATTGCGACCCATTATTTTTTTAGTTTTTCTTTGAATGGAAAAACCATGACTCATTGTGGTTTATAGTTGGGATAATTACGCAAAAAACCCTCAACTTGTCCGTTTTTTGTGATTAAAACCTCAAATCATTTTTCGTTGTATAGAAAACCCTGAACTAACTAAAAATCAGTAAATCAAGGTTTTATCAATGAATAAACGGTTGAAACCGGTTATTAATCCTACGTGGATCGTGTAACACCCCGAAAATTCATCGAGCGAATACCAGGTAATTATTAAAATGTATCGGATTGTATATATAATGATAAAAATTATAATTATATAAAAAAAGGTGCTAAATATATATTTATGATAGATGAGGGGGTTATATGTAAATAGATGGTAGATTGAGGGTGGAGAATGGAAATATGCACATGAAATTGTGAGAATCAAATTGAATGTGTCGGTAGAAGGAATTGACGGTAAAGTAATCGTCTAACAAAGGGCGTCGTAAAACGTCCGCTTATACGTAATTTACGTTGACGGTCGAAAACTTTAGGCTATGAATAGACGCATTTCATTCGAATGAAAATCGTACCAATACTCATAAATATCACTATTAAACAAAGAGTCATATTTTGAGTAATTTTCTACTTCTTTCTTACGAAATTCTTATAACCGTTTCTGGACTACTGTAAGTTTCTAATCACTTCCACTTTGAGCCTATTATTCTATTCATGATGCTGAATCATTATAAATGACTCTGTGATGCTTATATGATTTATGTTATGATTCAGTAATTCTTATGATATTGGAATTGTGACGTTATTTATAAATTTAAAGTTACATATTTTTAGAATATGCATAATAGTTGTTGGTATGACTTCGTGAATATCAACGTAATGATACTGGTAATATTATAAAAATGGTATAGCCTTTTGAGACAGCAACATAATGACGCCAAAATGGCGAAGCCTTTTGAGATGACACGAAGGATACTTCTCTGTGATTTATCCGGGTAATAATATACCAGTAAATTTTATAACGATAAAAGGATGAAAAAGCTTTTATGAAAATAATAGTATTTAATTTCATTCACAAACATATCCATTTAACTCGGGTATGAAATGAAGAAATCAATATCCATTGTATCATGGTTTCTTCACAGCTTTTAGTTGCAAGCCGCAGTATTAATTTTACGAAAAATATATTTTTACAAAAATGATATTTTTATACATTTTCTTACCAGTTATAAATTATTTTTGAAAAACATTATTCCACCCAGGGTGATTAGTACTTGCTGGGCGTTGTCGCTCACCCTTACATGTTTATACTCAGGTACTGAGGAAGGAACCTCTAATGGCAAAGGAAAAGAGAAATTTTATGAATAATTTGTCAATGTTTTAATTCCTGAATTATGTATTACGTATTTCCATTGAATAAGTTGTACTAAAACACTGTTGGAGAATAATAGTTGTTGTGTTCTTTCGCCATGAGTCGATCCATTGTATGATGAATTTGACTCCGCCCCTCATACAATGCTATGTAAGGTATTGTTCTAATATGAAAAGTTAGGGGTGTCACATGTGGTATCAGAACATTATTTTAAAAGAATTAGGTATCTAAATTAGCGTCTAAACTTAAACTTCAGAAACAAACATACGATAGGAAATAGAAAAACTTTAATAATAAATTCGCCAAAAAATAATTTCATGTGGCATTATTACATTACATAACTATTACAGTATTAAAGGCAGTACCACTCCATAGCCATGGATATGGGAAGTAGTACCATAATGATGGTAGCAAGAAAATAGAATGGCGGTCTCTCTTCAGATTCAAGAAGTGAATGCAGATAGATCATCACCGGGATGAGTATGATTGCAAACAAAGGGATGAGTTTAACCATCTTAGAATTTATGGGAGAAAGTGGTAATATTGGAATAGAATGAATTTTAGAGATAGTGTAAAGAAATGGGAAGATTGTGATGAATTTATAGAGGAACAGAAGAGATATCTCGACCGTTAATGGGTAAAAAAATGTAATTTTTGAAGGTAAATTGAGTAAAAAAATTATTATTAATAAACAAATATTTTTTTTAGGGATAAGCAAAGATAAAAAAAAATTAATATAACAGATGACAAATGGTAAGGATTCGTCTAAAGGAGAAACATCAAATGATGGGTGGGTGGAAGAAACACCCGATAACTTTCAAGAACCCCAACCATTAAGAGACCCCATAAATAATAATACGCCTATGGAGGAAGATCCGGAGGAAGACCCGGAGGAAAATCCAGAAGAAGATCCGGAAGAATATATGGAGGAAGATCCTAAAGAAGACCCGGAAGAAGAACCTGAAGAAAACCCTGAAGAGAATCCTGAAGAAGATGCCCCAGAAGAAAACCTCAATAATCTTATGCAAGACGCCCAATTCGTAGAGGTCGAAATTGAGATTAAAGAAGATGACGATGAACATCCTATGAACTTCCAAGTGCATTTTCCATGGGAAGCAGAAAATTGGGATGCCCCTGTCTTAGCACCACCACCATCTCCAGAAGAAAATGAAGAACCTGAACCAGAAGCAGGACTAATGGATGACGAAACGACAATCAGAACTAGAACCTTGAGCCTACCAGAATTCAATTCAATGGTGGAAGAAATAACTATGAGACGTGTGCAAAACCAGGATCTCGAGGCAATGGTGGAACATAGGTCAGAGCAAATAGATGCCTTAATTGAAGAGAATGATCATTCACATGAGAAGATAATCATTCTCAGGCACGAGCTACAAGAAGTTAGACAACAATTACAGGCAGAACGAGCAAGGGCAAATGCTTTAGACATAGACAATGCACGCCTAAGGATGATGTTGTATGGACAACAACCAATAAGATATCAACCGCCATCCCCTGGACCTAACGGATGATCATCTCCCAATATAAGACCATAAAAGTGTTATGTACTTTTTCTATGAATAAGAAATTCACTATATAAGGAATAAACGATTGTAAAATAAAAATTTCTAGTTAATATAACTATTGTGATCAAGCATTTAATGCTCAATTTGACTATAATTAATGGGAAAATGACGTCAAATAGTTGTGTACTTTTGAGTTTGTACTCATTTATGTAGTGTACTTTTTTTTTGTGCACATTTGGTAGTCAAACTTTCAAAAATGTTTCAATTAGGTAGTTGGGTGACTTGGAAACCGGCAACAACCGGTCACCATCCTTACGTGGACGGTTTTTTCAAGAAAAATGGCATCAAATAGCTATGAACTTTTAAGTTTGTACACATTTATGTTGTGTACCTTTTTTTTTGTGCACATTTAGTAGTCAAACTTTTAAAAGTGTTTCAATTTAGTAATTGAGTTACCTAAAAATCGATACCAACCGATTACTTTGCTTATGTGGACATATTTTTTATAATTAAATTTAAAAAAACTTAAGATGATTTGTTTTTTCTATAAAACTATAAAAAGATTTATAAACCAAATATGTATCAAATTGATAAAATATGCTTTCATTTTATAACAATATAATAGAGCATTAATTTTCAACTCCTAAACATGATATCTATCAAATGAAAATGATATGTTTTGAATTTGATAAGCATGGTGTTTAAGAGTCATTAATTCTAAGGAGAATTTCATATATATCCTTGTAAACTTCCAAAATTACGTATATATCCTTACAAACATTCTTATTACATATATATCATTCTAAACCTTTAAATCTTACATATATATCTAAATGCTATTTTAAATTTAGTTACATCATTTAAAAATATTAAATATCATTTTTAATTAATTTATTATTGAATTAAATTAGAAAACAATATTTCTTTATTTTTCTAGTTTATTTTTGTGGGAATCTAAGATGGTAGTTTAGGTATTCAAAATTTTTTTAAATGATAAAATAAATTTAAAATAGTCATTTGGATATATCTGTGAGATTTAAAGATTTAGAAGGATATATATGTATATATATGTAATAAGAAATTTTACAAGCATATATGCGTAATAACTAAAGTTTACAAGGATAAATATGAAATTCTCTCATTCTTCTATGTCATAAAATATGTCAACATAAGTATCATAATCGGTTTGTATCAATTTTTAGGTAACTCAATTAACTACTTAATTAAAACACTTTTAAAAGTTTGACTACTAAATGTGCACAAAAAAAAGTACACAACATAAATGTGTACAAACTTAAAAGTTCATAGCTATTTGATGCCATTTTTCTTGAAAAAACCGTCCACGTAAGGATGGTGACCGGTTGTTGCCGGTTTCCAAGTCACCCAACTACCTAATTGAAACATTTTTGAAAGTTTGACTACCAAATGTGCACAAAAAAAAGTATACTACATAAATGAGTACAAACTCAAAAGTACACAACTATTTGACGCCATTTTCCCATGATTAATTACTAACTTAGAATATGAAGTTAAAGTATTCTAATAAAAAAAATTTCAGACAATTACACCGTCTAGAAGAGAGGAGTCTCCTGAACCAATCCCTATGATCACCCCACCAACAGCAGGTCGAAGGGACAGACCAAGGACCAGGCCTAGGGTCACTAACAACGAATCAGAACCAAACCTATCCCAAGAATTTGCTCGGATGTTACGGGTTGCCGTACCTGGTATACTAGAAGAACAAGGGTATCGTCAAAGACCCAATAATTCTACGAGAGAATGAGAGTGAACATACATGTAAGTGCTAACCCTCCAGAATTTAATGGAGAAGCTGATCCAGTTAAATCGACTAACTGGATAAAAGTAATGGAGAACATCTTTCACATAAGAAGATGTGGGGATAATAGAAAAGTGGTTTATGCCACCATGATGTTGCGAGGAACAGCCATCCATTGGTGGGAAATGTTAATGAAAACTATTGGTATGGGAGACATAGAGAATGTCACGTGGAAAGAATTTAAAAGGTACTTTCTTGACGAATATTGTTCTCAAAGTTTGATAGATGCTCTTGAAGAACAATTTCTGAACCTAAAGCAAGGCATCAAACTATTATGGAGTATGCCAATAGATTCACTGAAATGTCTCGCTTTTCTACCTACGTTGTAGCCACTGAAATGCTAAAAGTAAAAAGGTTTGTTACCGGATTAAAAACCACCATCAGGGAGCCAACAACAATGACTCAACCAAGAACTTATCGTGAAGCAGTAGAACCAGCATTGGTGGCAGAGAGAGAGAGAGAGAGAGAGAGAGAGATAGTATGGGAGAAAGAAAGAAGAAGGACGAGTTGACAAGAGGAAATGGGAGGAAGAGAAAACATGTCATCCAGAAAACAAGAAGTTTAAAGGAAAGACCCATGAGAACAATGCATTTCGATCCCATAATGCAGGTTCGGGTAACTGATACGACATTGACAAAAAGGGGTAAGCTTGTGATAATTGCAGGAAGTTTCATGGTGAAAAGCCATGTCTGGAAAATACAGGTGCTTGTTTT
>JAANYP010008974.1:0-37924 GCA_020465985.1 Centrapalus pauciflorus | reverse complement strand
TTGGTTCTGAAAGTTTTTGTTAAAATAATTAAGTGTTATTCCGCAAACTTCTTAATTAAACTTTGATTCAAAGCAAGATTATTGATTTATACTCTGATAAATTTCAAATCAGTTAATCTTGGTTATTCAGTTTTAGATCCTGACAAGTGGTATCAGAGCCACAGGTCGTTCTTTATTTTTCAAAGTCGAAAACTTTCTTTCAAATTTTTAATCTTTTCCAATGGAATTTGAAAATAGCAGCAGTGGATCTGGGCAAGGACTCAAAGTGCCTATGCTCAAGCCCACTGAGTTTGAGATGTGGAAACTCAGGATTCAACAGCATATTCAATTCACTGATTATGCCATATGGGAAGCTGTTGAATTCCCTCCTGTAGTTGATCCAGAACTTGATGATAAGGGAAAACCAGTCAAAACTCCTCCAAAAACTGAACTTGAAAGGAAGGCTAGAATGAATGAAGTGAAAGCACTCACACTATTACAAATAGCCATTCCTAATGCTTATCAACATCAGTTCAAAAAGTTTTATACTGCTCACTCTGTTTGGAATGCCTTAGAGAAGAGGTTTGCTGGTAATGCCAGTACCAAGAGAAATCAAAAAGACCTCTTGAAACAGCAGTATGAAAACTTTTCTGGTGGCAAGAATGAAAACCTCACTCAAATCTTTGACAGGTTCAACAAACTGATAAGTGAACTGGAAAGTGCAAAGGTCAATCTGGATCAAGATGAAGTCAACAGAAAGTTTCTCAGATCTCTTGGAGAAGAATGGACAGTCTATGCTGCACGGTGGAGAACAAAAGACACTCTTGATGAGATAGAAATGGATGATCTGTATAACAGTCTAAGAGTGTTTGAGACTGAGATTGATGCTAAAAAGAAATCCTTTTCTTATAATCACAACACTGCTCTTCTGTCTTCTGAAAAATCTAATAACTGTGATTCTTTTTCAGGTGGTGATGGCAATTCTGCTGAAACTCACTATGAGGCTTTTGTTGCCAATGATGGATTATTTTCTCTAAATGTTGAAGACTTGGAACAAATTCATCCAGATGATCTTGAAGAGATGGATTTAACGTGGCAACATGCAATGCTGACCATGAGAGCCAAAAGATTTCTGAAAAGAACTGGTAGGACCAACTTTCAAACCAAGACAGAAGGCAAACCATCTTTTGATAAATCAAAAGTGGAATGCTATAAATGCCATAAGCTTGGTCACTTTGCCAGAGAATGTAGATCTCAAGGTCAACAGCCATCAAGGACTTCACAGCCCATCCAAGCTTCCTCATCAACAGCACTTGTCTCTCAAGAAGACAATGTGTTTGACTGGAGTGATCAGACAGAGGAAGAATTCCAAAATCAAGCACTTATGGCAGAAACATCAAATGTCTCCTCCACTGAACTACCATCTGAGGTAAATTCTAAACTCTGCTTTCAATCATGCAAAAATATGGTTAAAAAGTACAGAGATCATAATGAGAGCATGTGCAAAACTCTAGCTAAGATGGAAGAAAGGAGATATGAATATATGCAAGCCATAGAAGATCTGGAAAAACAGATCAATGATTATAAGGATAATGAGATTCAAATGGGGTATGATAGAAACTATCATGAATGGGAGAAAAAGGAACTCAATAAGAAAATAGAATCTCTGAATAAAAAGTTAGAAGAAACTGAACAGAAGGTGTTAGAGGCTAATGAGAAACTGGAATCTGTTAACATAGATCTAGGTAACTTCAAGTTAGCAAATCAAAAGCTAGAACACCTAATGGAAGTTCAATTCAAAGATAGAGTCAAATCTCAGGTCCATCCCAAAGAAGGAATAGGATACAGAGCTACTCCTCCTCCATACAACAACAAGTACATACATCCAATGAGTGAGGTTGCTGATAGACTTGTCAATGAACCACTAGATGAGTCTATGACTATTGTAGATCCTATTCTTGATAACAGTCCTGAATTAAAAGAAGATAAGAGTCAAAATAGAGACTGTGACACAAAGAGTGCACCCATAGAAGTCCAAGTTCCCAGTAAGAAAGGAAAAGAGAAGATGAGTGTATGCAATGCTACTCCACAAGTTTCTGTACATTCTAACTGTAACACTGCATCTTCATCAAAAGGAACTAAAAGAAGTAAAACTGTTTCTATCTGCACATGCCAAAAGCATGGTGTTCAAAAGTTTCCTAAACAACAGCAGGTAAGAGGAAACCAGAGAAACAAGAACCAGAAATTGACAGAAAAGTCTGGTGTTCCAATTCAAACTGTCAAAGATGCTTTCACTGTGGAAGGAAGAATCACTTAGCCAAGGATTGTTTTTACAAACCAGCTGTTGCAAAACAGACTGTGCATCACACAAAATTAAATCCTAATCAGGCAAAGCACTCAAAAGTAAAACCTTCCACAGCAGCTCCAAAGAGAACAGTTGACCACAGATTCTCAAAAGTTAATAAAAAACAGTCCACACATCAAAAACAAGTTTTGGCAAAGCCTAAATCAAGTTTTAAACAAATATGGTGTGTCAAGGACAAATCTGTTGCTCAAACTGCTAATGCAAACGATCAGACTGCTAAGTCAAAATCTGATGCTGTTAGTGCAAAAACTGAAACTGTTAGCACTACAAACACAGCTCAAGCTGCTGAGCATCAAACTGGAGCTGCTAGTGAATCATCTGAGACTTTCAGAAGAAAAGATGATCAAAATAGTTGGATACCTCATATTATCACTAAATACTCTCCAAAGACTCCATCAGTAGATCTCACCAAATATAAGAAGTCAAAAACAGTTTTTAGTTATGTCAATGTACAAGGCCAACCCAAAACCAATTTGGTTTGGGTTTACTCCACTACTAACTAAGCTGTTATTTGTGCAGGGCAACCACAGGTCTCCTCATAGAACAAGATGGCATCTGGACAGTGGATGCTATAGGCACATGACAGGCAATTCTGAATGCTTGTCAAATTTCAAAGGTTTTGATGGAGGTTTTGTTGCATTTGGAGGCAACTCAAAAGGAGGTAAGGTTACAGGTAAAGGTACTGTTAATGCAGGCAACATGACATTCCATGATGTTCTGTATGTTGAACAGCTTAAGTACAATTTATTGAGTGTCTCTCAAATCTGTGACAAACAAAACATTGTTCTGTTCACAGATTCTGAGTGCATTGTTCTTTCAAAGGATTTCAAAATTCCTGAAAATCTTGTTTTACTTAGAACACCAAGAAAGGACAATGTTTACTGCCTAGACACAGCTCTTTTGACTAAATCAAATACTTTAAGCTGTTTAATATCCAAAGCATCATCAAATGAGTCTGCTCTTTGGCATAGAAGGATGTGTCACATGAACTTCAAGTCCATGAATGATTTAGTTAAAAAGAATCTGGTAAGAGGATTACCACAAAAGGAGTTCATTTGTGATGATCATTGTGTAGCATGTCTTAAAGGTAAGCAACACAAAACTTCTCATAAGGCCAAAGAAGTAAATTCAATCTCATCTGTTCTTCAGTTGTTACATATGGATCTATTTGGTCCAACATCTGTTTTGAGTTTGAATAAAAGGGCATACTGTTTAGTAATTGTTGATGATTTCACCAGATTTACTTGGGTTTACTTTCTTAGGTCCAAAGATGAAACTGTTGAGCTAGTTAAGTCTTTTATCCTTAAGATAGAAAACCAATCCAATTCCAAAGTTAAGGTGATAAGATCAGACAATGGAACTGAATTTAAAAATCAAATTCTAAACAGTTTCTGTGAGTCCAAAGGCATTGCTAGACAATATAGTGCACCAAGAACACCACAGCAAAATGGTGTAGCTGAAAGAAAGAATAGAACATTAATTGAGGCTGCTAGAACAATGCTAGCTGATTCAAATCTGCAAATGACTTTCTGGGCAGAAGCTGTTAATACAGCCTGTTATGTTCTAAATAGGGTTCAAGTTGTCCAATCTCAAGGAAAAACTCCCTATGAGTTATTCCATAACAGAAGTCCCCTAATAGCTTTCTTCAAGCCCTTTGGATGCCCATGTACTATCCTTCACACTAAGACTCACTTAGGGAAGTTTGAGAGTAAGGCTGAAGAAGGATTCTTTGTAGGATACTCAATTCAAAGCAAAGCCTATAGAGTATACAACAGTGTGTCTAAAACAATTGAAGAAAGTGCCAATGTTGAATTTAATGAAAATACTGCTAATATTAAAGGCACTGGTCCTGATTGGTTGTTTGATTTAGATTCACTAACAAATTCTCTGAGCTTTGTTGAGTATACTGCAGAAGCTGATGCATACAGGGTTGAAGCTGCTAACACGAATTCTCATGCTGCCAATACAATTTCTCATGCTGTTGGCACAAAGTCTCAGACTGCTGCAGATTCAACAAGTTGGGATGATTTCACCACTCTACCACTTCTGTCTTGTGATCCTCCAGGGGTCCTGAATGATACAAATCCAGACACTGAAGTGCCACTCCAAAGTTCTGAAAGAACAGCTCCAACACAACAGGAAACAGTCCCAGATTCAAGTCAAGCTGTTTCAGAAACTGAACCATTCACTGGTTCTGATGGAGATGATACCAACCTTGGAACTTCCGTTCAAACAGAGAGAGAGCCCACACTAAGAGTTCACAAGTATCACCCTCTCAATCAAATACTGGGTGATCCAAGCACTCCTGTTCAAACAAGGAAGATGGTTCAAAATGAGACTGCTGCTGCTGAACTAGCTGTTCCTGAATTCAGTCTAGCTGCTTTTGAACATGCATGTTCCATGTCTCAACTAGAACCCAAAAAGGCATCAGAAGCACTAAAAGATTCGTCCTGGATTAATGCTATGCAAGAAGAGCTTTTACAGTTCAAAATTCAGAATGTATGGACTCTGGTGGATCTTCCTAAAGGTAAGAGAGCAATAGGTACAAGATGGGTGTTCAGAAACAAGAAGGATGAGAGAGGGATAGTCATCAAGAACAAAGCAAGACTAGTAGCACAAGGGTACACTCAAGAAGAAGGAATAGATTATGATGATGTCTTTCCTCCAGTAGCAAGAATTGAAGCCATCAGACTATTTCTAGCATATGCAAGTTTCAAAGGATTTAAAGTGTATCAAATGGATGTTAAGTCTGCTTTCCTGTATGGGACAATTGAAGAGGAAGTGTATGTGTGTCAACCTCCTGGTTTTGAAGATTACAAGTATCCAGACAGAGTATACAAGCTAGACAAGGCTCTCTATGGTCTTCACCAAGCCCCCAGAGCATGGTATGACACTCTGTCATCATATCTTCTACAGAATGGATTCAAGAGAGGCACTTTGGACAAAACACTCTTCACTAAGTCTATCAAAGATGAGATTTCGCTTGTCCAAATCTATGTTGATGACATCATCTTTGGCTCAACTAATGATAGGTTGTGCAAAGATTTTGAGGCCCTAATGCACAAAAAGTTTCAAATGAGTTCAATGGGGGAACTCACATTTTTTCTAGGGCTGCAGGTTAAACAGAAGCCTACTGGTCTATTCATAAGTCAATCAAAGTATGTCAAAGACATATTGGAAAAGTTTGGCTATCAAGACACAAAGGTTGCAAGCACTCCAATGGATCCTCATAAACAGCTCCATACAGACAAAGATGGCATAGATGTGGACATTCATCTATACAGATCCCTTATAGGATCTCTCATGTATCTAACATCTTCTAGACGTGATATAATGTTTGCTGTCTGTGTGTGTGCTAGGTTTCAATGCTCTCCAAAGGATTCTCACTTGGTTGCTGTTAAGAGAATCTTTAGATATCTTAAAGGCCAACCACATTTAGGTCTATGGTATCCTAAAGACTCTCCTTTTGAACTAACTGCTTATTCTGACAGTGACTATGGTGGATGCAACATTGACAGAAAATCCACAACTGGTGGATGTCAATACTTAGGAGCAAGACTGGTCTCTTGGCAATGCAAAAAGCAAACAACTGTCTCCACATCATCCACTGAAGCAGAATACGTAGCAGCTGCAAGCTGCTGCTCCCAGGTAATGTGGATTCAAAATCAGCTAAGAGACTATGGTATGAATTTCTTATCTACTCCTATTTATATTGACAATTCAAGTGCAATTAGCATTGTGCAAAACCCAGTGAAATTCCCAAAAACCAAGCATATAGAAATCAGATTTCATTTCATCAGAGATTGTAATGAAAAGAAGTTAATCCAAGTTACCAAAATACATACAGATGATCAGCTAGCTGATCTATTTACAAAACCTTTTGATGTGGGAAGGTTCACTTTCCTAATATCAAATATTGGTATGGTAAACATGGATTAATTGGTTTTCATTATTATCGACTCAGTATGCTAATTTAAGGGGGAGACACTGTTCCATTGAAAAGTTGCACAATTTTACACTAACAGCATGAGTATTTTCTCATGCTGCTAGTTCATTTTCTCGGACTGCTAGTTATTTTCACTTGATCTGTCAAAGTGTGCAGGGTATTTGGGTAATTTTTCAAATGTGTGCGCGGGACCCAACCTTTTCGAAACCTTTAAAGGTCCCAGTTTCGTTCAGTTGTAACTACCAGTTACATATTTTTCTTCCACGGCCTTCTGCTTTCTCTCTGAACGAATCACACATTCTTCTTTCAAACCCTAAAACCATCGTTTGATCATCCATGGAGTTTGTCAAAGAACACAACTGCCTTCCATACTCTCTCAAACACTCTGAACTTCAGCCGTTCCATGATATGATGGATTTCCTCAGGCACTCCCATATCAACCATGCCCTCAATATCAATCCCACCATATACATATCGCATATCGAACAGTTCTGGAACCGTGCCACTTTTCAAACCATCAATGGAATTCCCACTATACTATCCAAAATTGATGGCACTCCCATCACCATCACTGAGGAATCCATTCGGCACCATTTGCATCTTCAAGATGCCACAGGTATAAAAGACCTAACCCTTAACGCTTTACATACTGGTCTTTACAATATAGGTTATAGGGGTCCTGCTGATTCATTTACTTTCTTGAAAGCACATTTTTCTCCTAAATGGAAATATCTTGTACATATTATTCAGCAGTGTATGAGCCCCAAAAGAACTGGTTGGTCAGAATTTTCTTCTAACATTGCCACTGCCTTAGTGTGCTTTTCAACAGGCCAACGGTTCAATTTTTCAAACATGATTTTTCAGGGAATGTAAAGGCATCATTCCCTAAAGAATGGGAAGTTTTTAATGTATCCAAGATTTTTGGCAGAAATCATTGCACACACCTGCACTACTTCTCATTTACATAAGAGGATACATATTTCCCATAGGCACTCAATATCTTCTATCAAAAGGCTGATAAAGCCAAGTGCCAATTTTGTCAGTGTAGATGTTCCATTGCCCTCTGCAATGATGAACATCATTTCAGGAAACAGAGGAGAGGGTCTTGAGCAGGCTCAGCCTAACATCACTGCTACACCCCCAAGACCCCAACCCACTCCTCATGATACACAAACTCCCACTGATCCTTTTGTACAGCCAACACGCCCACTCAGAAATATATACAAAAGAAAAAGGGGACCAGGAGCTCCTTCCTCCTCTTCCCATCAGCAAGAGCCATATATCCCTGTGCAGGAGGATACTCCTGCACAGCATATCCAAAGGGAACCACTAGAGGAAACTCCCATCCTCACTCAGGAGGTGAACATCTCTTCAGAGATGGTTCATATGGGTTCTGTGGCTGGCACTACTGATGTCTCTGCACAAGAGGCACAGGACAGTGCCAACATAGCTAAGACCACGCCCATGGCAACAGCAAGTGTGCAAACACAAGCTGGAAGTCCCCAGAACCAAGAACAGAGGGGCCTAGAGGTTTCTACTTCTGGTATTAATGTCAGTGATAGATCACAAGCACCTCAGGTGTTTTCTGATCTTGAGACTAGTCTGCAACTCATGCTTTTGACGGATCCCAAGCTGAAACCTGTTGTAGCTATGTTGGAATACCAAATGTCCATCATTGCTGCACAGGGTGCACAAATAATGGCTCTCAAGCAATCAGAAATGGCTCAAAATCAGAGGATGGATTATCTTCATAAGGGGTTTACCCTTTGTGGAAATAAGCTCATTCAATTAGAGCGTTTGTTTCAAACCCAAGGGGCAAAGGTTGTAGGTCCTTCTGACCAAACCAATGCTTCCAAAAAGGGGGAGAATCAGGATGTTCCTACAACAGTCCAAGCATCTCCATCAACAACAACAGTCCAAGTAGCACCAACAGTCCCAGTTTCTAGGCTAGCAGTCCCAACAGCTTCTCAAGCTGTTAGCCTAGAAACTCAAGCTGCTGCCTCAAAAGCAACTGGAATTGTTATAAAGGAAAGGGTTCAAGCTCCATCCAGTACAGTTCAAGCTACATCTTCTGCTGCAAAAGACAAAGGCGAGGGCATTCTTATTGAATCTCCAAAGCACAAATTCTCCTCCAAAGAAGCCCAGATTGCCTTTGATGCTGAAGTTGCCAAAAGGTTAGCAGAAGAACAGGATAAAGAATTAGATCAGCAAGCCCAGCCCCCAATAGATGATGATGAGACATTAGGTGATTACCTAATGGGGTTTATGGGCAAACAAGGTGAAAAGAAGAGAAAGATGCCAACAGGGCACACTAAAGCTGAGCACAGAAGATTTTTGATAAATTTTGCATTTGCAGCTGGAATTCCAAAGAAAATGGCTCAGTCCATGACAACTGAAAGGCTGCAAGAGATTCATGACAAGGAGATGGACAAAAGAAAGAGAACAAAAGTCTCTCCAGAAGCTCAACCATCCCAAAAAGTCCGAACATCAAAAGATCCAGTACCAACTGAAGCTGCTGCCAGTGCACCTGTTCCCACTGATCAAGCTGCTCTCTCTATTCCTTCATCGGTTAAAAGGGTGCTCTTTGAGCAACAACTACAAAAGGCCATGGAGATAGAGAAGCTGATTGATCAGCATGATTTCACAAAGCCTCTGATCAACTACTGGTTTGCTAAGTCACTGGATGACAGTGACTCGAAAATTAAGTTTGTGATAAGAAGAGAGTCTGGACCAGAAGAAGAATATGATACATTTTGGCAGATGGTTCAGAAGTTGACCAGAGAAGAGCTTATCAGAATGCACAATATTGGGTCTGTATCACAAGTTAGATCTGCTCTACCACAAGTGAAGCAAGTAATTAAAGATCTAAAATCAATTGTTGACCCTGAATCTGCAAGGATAGAAATAGAGGATGCTGTGAAGAAGGGGAAGAAGGTCAAGCAAGTTGATCTGTTTGTCAAGTCAAGGACATACAGAATCAAATTTTCAGATGGACCTGGTATATTCTTCAATCTCGAATTTTATGATTTACCAAAAGATATGCTACTTCAGATAAAATCTGTTAGGGTATCTTGTGATAAAGATGAGATGAAGAAAGAATTTTTGAAGGCTGTAGATCAGAAACTTGCACAGTTGTAAGTTTTTGAAAGCCTTGGTTTGTAAATAACAGTTTACTTATTCATTTCCATTTTTGTATAGAACTTAAAGTCTTGTGTAAAGAATTTAAGTTAGGGGGAGATTGTTGGGAAATAGTTTAAGTATGCTCAAGCTGTTAGTTAGACTTCTCAGACTGTTAGTAGATTTTTCATGTAAATACAAAGTTCATGCTGCTAGTTGAAGAAACTCGAGCTGCCAGTGAAAAAGTTCAAGCTGCCAGAGCAAAACAACTCAAGCTGCTCAGTTCATGCTGTCAAGAGATTCAAGCTGCTCAACAGTTTCATAAACAGAAAGTGCTGATTTTCAGGAAAGATATCTACACGAAGATTCCAGCATATCTACTATCAGAGAAGTCATAGTCCTTCAAGGAAACACGTCCATAAAGCAATATAAATAGACAGAATATTGTATAGAAGAAGAAAGAAGTTTTCTGCGTATTTTTGAGTCTGTAATTGCTTTGTTGATTAAGTTTTCATAAGCCTCTAAGGTTGTCAAACCCTAAGAACAGTCTGTGTTCTTCGTCTAATCAAAACAGATTAGAGGTGATTGTAATCATTGAATTCAGCAATACAAACAGTCCTGATTACTTCTTATGTTTTATGCTTCATTGGTTCTGAAAGTTTTTGTTAAAATAATTAAGTGTTATTGCGCAAACTTCTTAATTAAACTTTGATTCAAAGCAAGATTATTGATTTATACTCTGATAAATTTCAAATCAGTTAATCTTGGTTATTCAGTTTTAGATCCTGACAACGGCTATTCCCTTACCCGAGACAGTATGTCCTAAAAATTGTACCTGGCGTAACCAGAATTCACATTTGGAGAATTTTGCGTAGAGTCGCTCCTCCCGTAACAAGTCTAGCAATTCTCGCAAATGCATCGCATGGTCAGATTCAGACTTAGAGTAAATCAATATGTCATCAATGAAGACTATCACTGATTTATCCAGCATTGGTCTACATACCCTATTCATGAGGTCCATAAATGCGGCCGGGGCATTTGTGAGACCGAACGACATTACTAGGAATTCAAAATGGCCATATCGATTGTCCAGATTCACTTAGCCTGGGACGAACTACCTGCTATGGTCTAGCCCTTATCAGCTTTTCCTGAAAAAGAGTTGTCATGACAGAGTAAGCTAACATTGCTTAGTGAGTTAACAGAGTTCCATTAGTTACCACACATATATAACATACTATCAGCTCCTGCCGGCAAGTCACTACGTCAGAGACGGCAAAAAGGTTGGGAGACAACCCAGTTTGTATTCCCCTGTGTAAGGCCGAAGCCCTACGGGAAGTGTATGGAAACAAGTCATATAGGAAAGGAATCTGCAGAATTCCCTCCCGTGAATGGAGATCTCACATTCGGTCCTGTCGGATAATTCAGTATGCAGCGGCAAATATATCAACAGTCAAGTAAGCAGTAAGCATGATAAGTATTTACATAAAATGTAAAAGTGAACATGCAATCAAGGCAATTCAAGTGTCTAGCTTCAGTAATGTCAAAAGTACGTTTCTATGATACAATAAAGTATTAAAGAAACATGCAGCAACAATCGGAAGTTTCCATACAGTCGATGACATTCACCAATAAGTATCGAAACATATGCAAATAATTAATGAAATCTGTCACTCACAGTAGTCCTTGGTCAGATAATGCTTAACGAATTAAGCTGTTCAGTTTACTCTGTCAAATCGGCGGGTTCCTGCAGTTCAGTTTCAAGTCTGGTATATTAATGTCAAGTCTGTAACATGATCTATATAACCCTAGTTACACACTCAGGTTATTGTCATCTCTTACTGTCGAGTCTGAGGTAGTTCCTATCGTCCCAAAGTGAGTCTATTCTTATCAGATTAATACGATCCATCTAATTACAGATGTGTGGCCTTGAAACAAAGCCAATCGTATTACTTGCAAGGTGAATCATAACATTCAATTCCTAATGGTTCATACAGGGTCTGTCAATTTAGTTGTACATAAAATAGTTATGCAACTTGAAATTTGTGATTTTATCATAATCATATTATACTTTCAATTACATTTACACTTTATAAGGTTGATCAATAACTTAATCTGATTTAGGAATTAATCCGAGGCTTAGAACAAAACCAGATTCGAATTAAAGGGGATAGATTCGAAATACATACATAGATTCGAAACATATACATAGAATCGAAGGCATGCATAGATTCGAAGGCATGCATAGACTCGAAGGCTCACATAGATTCGAAGTACATACATAGACTCGAACATACACATAGATTCGAAGCATATCTCGAGTCTAGGGGGGACAGATTCGAATTCCATACATTCGAGTCTATTCTTGAAGATCTCGAATTTGATCATCAATTTCCCAGGTTTTTGCTACTAAACATGAACATAAATGAGGGAAAAAATAGTTACTAACCTTCGTCCAAGCTATATCCTTCGACTATAGATGATTTCCAAGCAAAAACAAGTCCTATATGAGAGTAAATCAGCTTCGAATGAAGGGAATATGAGCAAACTCGAATTTGCTCTTCAAAACCGAACTAAAAGTCAGAAAAAGGGTCGATTTTTACCTTAAATCCGGACGAAATCAAACATGCAATGGTAGATTCGTGTAGAGCTCGACGATATCTAACCGATGGCGTATAAATCACGAGAATCCGACGGTTCGTTTAGGAGAAATGCTAGAGAGAAGGTGAGGTCTTAGAGAGAGAGAGAGAGAGAGAGAGAGAGAGTTCAAGCTTTTCCAAAACCATGAAATGAGGAGGAGATGCTCTATTTATAGAAAATAGAGAGAAAATCAGATTTTCTACTGAATATCTGGAATTGACCAACTTTTATTCCCATCAATCTGATTTGCATTTCAGATGCAAATAATAGCAAAGGAGTTCTAGATTTGCTATAATTGTCTTTTAGTTATATTTTTATTCATTTTAGTCCGTTTCGTCATTTTCAGTCTTTAATTTGTCATTTAGCTGAATTTTAATTATTAACTTTATTTCAGCTAATTTTGGGCAACTTTTCATAATTAATTATAACTTAATATAATTAACTATTACAGATTCATATTTTCGGTTAATTACTAATATTTGGATTAAAATTGCTTTATTATCCAAAGTCTGCTGCTGTAATTTATATTTAATAAATTACGGGCTGTTACAAGTACGCTCACTCTGGCCATCTGCATTAGGATGATAAGCAGTACTCATAGAGATCCGAGTACCCATCCCGTCTTGTAGAGCTTGCCAGAATTTAGATGTGAAACGACTATCACGATCAGATACGATAGACTTTGGCACACCGTGACGAGAAATTATTTCGGTGATGTATATATGTGCCAATCTATCGAGGGAATATGTCTCTTTCATCTGTATGAAGTGAGCTGACTTCGTTAATCGATCCACGACTACCCAGATGGAATCGTGCTGTCTCTTGGTTTTCGGCAACTTCGTAATGAAGTCCATTGTTATATGCTCCCACTTCCATTCAGGAACTGGCAGTGGTTGCATATCCCCGAAGGGTTTCTGATGTTCTGCCTTTACCATCTGACAGACTCTGCAGCTTTCAACATATAGACCGATGTCTTTCTTCATTCCTGGCCACCAGTAATCGGCTTTTAGATCAAAATACATCTTTGAGCTGCCAGGATGAACAGATAATTTGGACTTGTGAGCTTCCGAGAGAAGAGTGCTACGGATTGAACCATACTTAGGGATCCAGATTCGGTTTCCCTGGAGACAGTGAAGTCCCAAATGGTTCAGAGTTAGAAATTGTAACTGCCCTTTAAGATTCTCAGAATTAATATTCTCTTCTTTCAATGCTTCAGCTTGAGCAATTCTGATGTACTCAACAAGATCAGAAGAGAATACTACAGGAGTCAGGGCATAGCAGCACTTTTCCGGATAGACTTTCCTACTCAAAGCATCCGCGACAACATTAGCTTTGCCGGGATGATATAGGATCTCGCAATCATAGTCCTTGATAAGCTCCAAGGACCGACGCTGTTTCATATTTAGATCCTTTTGAGTGAAAAGATGTTTGAGACTTTTGTGATCGGTGTAAAGCTGACACCGAGTCCCATAAAGATAGTGACGCCAGATTCTCAAAGCAAAGGTAACGGCAGCCAACTCAAGATCATGAGTTGGTGCACTTTTCTCGTAGTCTTTTAATTGCCTTGAAGCGTAGGCAATAACCTTTCCTCTTTGCATGAGCACACATCCTAAGCCAGTACCAGATGCGTCGCTGTAAACAACGAAATCGTCATTGCCTTCTGGCAAGGCTAGGATCGGCGCTTGAATAAGCTTCTGTTTCAGAATGTCGAATGCCTCTTGCTGTTTATCGGCCCATACGAAAGGTGTATTCTTTCGTGTTAGCATCGTAAGTGGCACAACAATCTTTGAGAAGTCCTTAATGAATCGCCGATAGTAACTGGCCAATCCCAGGAAACTTCTTATTTCGGAGGCATTGCTAGGCGTTTGCCATTTTTGAACGGCCTCGACTTTAGACGGATCAACGGAAATCCCTTCGCCAGAAACAACATGGCCAAGGAATTGAATCTATAAAAGCAACAAAGTAGAGTTTCAAGTTTTTATTCAATCAAAGAACGCTTAAGGAATAGCTCAAGACAATGTAAAGTTATACCTGTCTGAGCCAGAATTCGCACTTAGAAAATTTTGCATAGGTCTTTCTTTTCTCAGTAACTCTAGCAATTGCCGTAAATGAGTGGCATGATCAGCTTCCGTTTTGGAGTAAATCAAAATATCGTCAATGAACACGATAACTGATTTATCCAGTATCGGTCTACACACGCGATTCATGAGGTCCATGAACGCCGCTGGTGCATTTGTTAAGCCAAACGGCATTACAAGAAATTCGTAATGATCGTATCTTGTTCGGAAGGCTGTCTTCGGAATATCCTCATCTCTGACTTTTAACTGATGATACCCAGAACGAAGATATATTTTCGAGAAGTAGCTGGCTCCTTGTAGCTGATCAAACAGATCATCGATCCTGGGCAGAGGATATTTATTCTTTATAGTAACTTTGTTCAACACGCGGTAATCGATGTACATTCGAAAAGTTCCGTCTTTCTTCTTAACGAATAAGACAGGTGCACCCCATGGAGATGAACTTGGTCGGATAAATCCCTTTTCTAACAGCTCTTGCAATTGTTTTGACATTTCCTGCATTTCTGCAGGTGCAAGTCCGTAGGGAGCTTTAGCAATTGGAGCCGCACCAGGAACCAAGTCAATTCCGAACTCGACTTGACGTTCCGGTGGCACTCCAGAAATATCATCGGGAAAGACGTCTGGAAACTCACAGACGATAGGAATGTCAGCTATGGTTTTCTTTTCAGAGTTAGATTCAGAAGAGACGTTGCACAGATAAGATTCATGACCCTTAGACAAACATTTGTGAGCTTTCTCTACAGAAATGAAGCAGTGAGCACCTTTTCTTTTCTCTCCCTTGATCTCCAATACTCGGCCGTCTGAGGACTTGATTCTGATGATCCGATGGTTGCATACGATCGTTGCTTCGTTGTTCGTTAGCCAGTCCATGCCAATGATAACGTCAAACTCCTTTAGCGGAATAGGAATGAGATCAAGGTTGAATACAATATTATTTACGAGTAGAGTGCAGTTTCGATATACAGAATCAGCCATAACATAGTTGTTACTGGCTGTCTCAATGTCAAGTACTACGGGAAGCTTCGATGGGGACTTAGATAATCTTGATGCAAAAGAAGTCGATATGAAGGAACGACTCGCGCCAGAATCAAATAATACTCGGGCAGGAATGGAGTTAAGTAATAACATACCCGTAACTACATCAGGGGTTTCCTTTGCTTCTTCGGCCGTTATTTGAAACGCACGTGTCCTTGCTGTCGGAGTTGCAGTAGAACTTTTCACTGTAGACCCTCCAGCCGACGACTGTGATTGAAATCGTTGCCCGCTTCGACACTGATACATAAAGTGTCCTCTTTTCTCGCACTTTGCACATCCTCGTCCCTACTGTGGGCATTCTTCACTGCTGTGACCGATCATGTTGCACGCAAAACAAGTAACATCCTCTGGGTTGCACAATCCCATGTGTGACTTTCTGCATCTCTTGCAGAATCACGGCTCGTTCGTTAGTGAATACGCTTGGGCTTTCGAATGCGAACTATACTATTGAGATTGCTGGGGTTGTGATTTACTTGTCTTGAAAAATCTGCCAAACCTTTGTTTCTTCGGAGGAGATGGATTCGTCTGGTTAGTCGTTAGTGCATAAAGCTGATCGCCATACTCTAAATACCCACGCTCAATTTGTCTACCCGCTTCTACCGTTTCCAAGTAAGATTTGTATTTGATCGCGCTCATCGGATGTCGATATCTAGGATTGAGTCCTACGCGAAATCTATTCATCTTTCTCTCCTCGGTAGCTACTTGATACAAAGAATAGCCGCATAACCTCGAGAATTCATGCTCGTATTCATCAACTGTCTTTGTTCCTTGAGTCAGCTGCATCAATTGGACTTCCATCTTGTCTCGCTGGTCAACTGGACAGTACTTTGCATTAAACATATCAAGAAACTGCTCCCATTCCAAAGTCTGAATCACCTCCTCTCCATAGATACTTCTCTGAGTCTTCCACCAAGCACGAGCAGCACCGACGAACAAAGCGGATGCATAACTTACTTTCTTGGAGTCTAAGCAATAAGAAATCCTGAAGATTTCTTCGGTGTGACTAATCCAATCCATCGCCTGAATTGGATTAACTGTTCTTTCAAAATTCAAAGCACCGCTAGCTTTGAAATCTTTAAACTTGTGCAGCCTTTTGGCTGAGCAATTTGGGTTTCAGGATTTGTGTTATCAAAATCAGATTCTTCATTCTGGACTTGTTTATCTTTTCTCTTATTTTTCTTATCTTCACGTCTTTTAGCTTCGGCCTCATCTCTGGCCTGAAACTGTTCTTGCATTGTCTTATTTTGTTGTTCAGAGTGTTGGGCTAACAATTGTTGCATCATTTCGAACATTTGTTGTGGGGTCATGTTGTTTGGTACGTCACCTGATTCTGATCCTGACATCTTCTACTGAAAATTAAAATCAAATTTAACTATCAGTTTATAGACTTAGATCTATGTACCCTTTTTCCCATCCTAACAGTCTGTACATCCTATCTCAGTTCAAACCACCTAAATGATTGATACATATGTATTGCTTCAGTTTGAGACCAAGTATACTCACGTAATACTTGATTCAGTCAAACTATGGGCTCTGATACCATCCTGTGAAGACCTCCCCTTCCGGGGCAGTCCTCAGAGTCTAGGTCCCACAAATTGCTATACGATATCAATCATACTAAGATAGGGTAATTAAATTGCGGAATAATAAATTACATGTACATACAGATTAGGATATAGATTAAATACAGATTACATATTTCAAATTAAAGTTATAAAGGGTACTATCTAATCTAGTTACTTCATCATACAATCAAATCAGTCTACCCAGAACAACACAATATCATCATCCAATCTGTACCAAAATGGTTTGCTGAGTAGAGGTCTATGAAAACTTCATTTGATTCTTGTATGACCTAATTACTAGGTCCAGCAGGTGACTTTCCTTTATCTTTTCCTGTAAAATGTGAATGTAGCAACTGTAAGCAACGCTTAGTGAGTATATAGATTTTCAAATTAAACATGCAATGACAAGCGGATCATCAATCTAGCGTGATATGTCTTGGCTGCCGCTACAGCCCTCATGATTGAGACATAGAAGTCATAGAGTCGGATGATGCTCAGGCCACGCTCACGCTTAAATCGTGGGGATCAGCCACATACTGAGCTAGCTACCAGTAAATCAACGTGGCGGAACATCGGAGGTCATTACCAAGTTCTATAGAACTGGGGAAATAGCCAGGTCTAGAACAATAGACAATCAGGGCTAATCAAGCTGAATCAATATGTCAAGTATATGCAATGATGAAGCATACGTAATCAATGTCATGATAGCAATAATCTTAAAGCAATATCTGAAGTGAACTGTAAAAGCAATATCATATGAAATGATAAGTCAAATAGCTATCATGATCCACTGGGCAACACCCAACCATGGTGTGTACAGGTCACAATCCAGCTGATAATATGAATGTCAAATGAATCTAGCATCAACAATATGTCTCAACCGAAAATTCAAGCATGTTAAATCTGAATATCTATGACTCACTGATCTGGGGTCTTTATCAAACAGATGTAAAATTTGCCACCTGAGTTATCTCAGGATTTTATCTTTGTCAATCTGTTCTGTCAATTCAAGTCTTTGACCCGCTTTAAATCTTTTAACTCTTTTGTCTCTATGGTCAGAATTTCACTGAACCTGTCCAGAATTATCATGATAATACCATGTCAATTTCATCATCTTTTTGTCTTTAGAATCTTTAATTCTATCTGATTCTGATAACTGATAATCTTATCAATCTTTCATTAAATTCTCAAAAGCTTTATATATATATATATATATATATATATATATATATATATATATATATATATATATATATATATATATATATATATATATATATATATATATATATCATATATATATATATATATATATATATATATATATATATAACCATAAGTATATGCATATAATCATTTACTTAATTAAAATATAAAAATTCTTATTAGGGTTCGGATCAACACGGATTCGGATCTATCCGGATTGGGGACCCGGATTCGGATCAGCCCGGATTCGGACCTATCCGGATCTGTCATCCGGATTCGGACCAAAGGACAATCCAAATTAGAACCAGCCAATTATATCATCCGAATTGAGTTGTGGGAACCGAATTTAGGATCATCCGAAGTAGTCAATCGAATTTCGGACCAAACAAGATCCGAGACAGTCATCCGAAATACAGGGATCCGAAATGAGCACCATCCGAAATCGGTTTTATCCGAAGTGGACTTTCATCCGAATTCGGACCTAACCGAATTCGGATCCTTCATGTTCATAATTTCCAGAATTTGTTCTTCATGTTCTAACTTATTTTCATACGAATTTTTATCAAATTTTACTAAAACCCATTTTAATCAACATGCAACTTAATATTATGTTATATTATCATATTTGGGTTGATTTTATACTAATTTCCCTATCAATAACATCATATTTTGTTCAAGATCATCCAATATATTTTCTTTTTGTCAAGAACATAACTTTTATAAAAATTCATATTTTGAACTCATTTGATCAATCTAAACTAAAATTATTGTTTCTATAATTTCAATACATCTAAATACATACTTTCTAACAATTTAATCTAACATGCATCATAAATTTCATGTTTATAATTTGTGGGTTTTCGATTTTTCATAGAACCGAACCAAAACTTGTGATATATAAAAATTTAAGGAATCATTACCTTTAAATCTTGCAAATCCTTATTGATTGATGGTTGTTGTAACTTCTTCTTGTCTTGATTCTTCAATTAATAAGAAATTTATGATGAATTCTTGGTACTTTGTTGAAGTTAACCGTGAGATAGAGAGAGATTAGAGAGAGAGTGAGTGAAGTCTTTAAATGGTTATAATAACCATTAGTTTGAGTTTAAATATATCTCATTTATCTTTTATGTAGTTAACCCACTAAACTTTTGTATTTTATATCTCTTTTAATTTTTACTCATTTTAATTATATCATAAATATAATTTTAAAATCATATTTACTTAATAAATTTCCATTTCTTAATTAATATTTGCAACATAAATAATATAACAAAATTATATTATTATCTCAAAATTAAGCATTACATGATCGGCTAAAAGTTAGGTTGTTACATAATCTGTGATGGAAAACTAGGAAAATCATAAGTCAGTACACGAATTTCGAATATCAGGCATACAAATTTCAGATCATGTAAGCATCTGAATTTCGGGTGGAATTGTACAAAATAAATCTACGGATGGAATCTCGGGCCATCCGGATTTTGGCTCTATCCGAATTTTAGATGTGGTCCGAACTACGGATAATTTTAGCTAAATTTTAAAATTTAGTTTTAATAAATAAACAAATATTGATATTGATGTTCTATTACATTGACCTAACATGATCTTTGTGGTGTTGATTAACACACATTGATTTATAAATTGCGGTAAATCCAACCTGTATTGTGTAAGACCCTGTGGTATCTTTCGAGGGCATCCTTGCTAAGTAAAAACCGCTGTGAGTGATAGATTACTCTTAAAGCATTTATTTCTTTGCATTCATATTCCTGGCATGTTCCAATTGCTCATAACATATCAGTTGACACTCTCATATGATTTATTATTTTATTGATGCACACTCGTACATGACATGTTATAAACATGTAACATGTGTTCACTTGATAGTGCATCCTTTTAGTACATGCTTCTGCTTGATGATTATCTCATAATCCGGTGTGACATGAGCTGAGGTTGACAGCAGACCACTGTCAGGAACTGATCATCCTATATACTCATTCCAGCCAGGTTGTACATCCCCGATCGATATTTGAACTACCAATCCATGCTTTCTGTGAATGCTAAAAACTTGTTGTCCGTGCCCACCGCACGAAGGGGAAGCTTTGCCGGTATTCACGTTTGGTTTGTAAAGAACATATGTTGAATACATAATCTGTTATCTCACTAAGCCACAGATTACTGTTGAATTTCAATGTTTTCAGGCAAAGGGAGAGAAGTTGTTGGGCCTTCTACTTAGGCTTTCATTCAGTTTACCGATGATCTATTAGAAGCTACTTGGTAACATGACGATGTTGTAGCTTTGGGGCTCGGTATCAACGATGTTGCAAATGAACAATGATGTTGTAATACCTAAATTAGACTCCGTAGACTTATAAACCTTCATGCTTTAGAGTTGGTATAATTTATAACTTGTATTATGTTTGATACTTTAATTATATGTTAATATTGAGTTTGCATGTTGATCCTGGAATTATCTCATGTCACTAAAAATGAGGATGTTTCACTTTAGAAAGAAAACTTATAAGATTCACCGGTGTAAATCTTGATCGGAATATCCAACTAGTTTATGCCTTTCTTGATGTTTTGATCTGGTTGATCGATTTTCTCTTCAGGAATAGCCTTGGAATGAAGTTTGTTTTTGGCAGAAACATTTGAAGAAGGTTGTTTCGTTAGAGAGAATATTTGAGACTTTAAGCCTTTGATGGTGGCTAAGAGTTGATCTCGTTCCCTGTCTAACGATTTTGAGTCTATTTTAAAATTATGTTCTCCAATGGAGAACAATCTCCTTGCTTCATTAAACTCATTTTCTTTTAGTAAAAATGTGTTTCTGTCAGAATCAAACAAGTCATTGCCTTTCTTAAGTTCGAAATCAAAGTCACGAGACTTATCGATGAGGGCAGACTCGGTAGAAATGTCAGCTAGAGAAAAGTTAAGACGAGCAATAGTGGCTTCTAAATCTGATAAATTCTTTAACAAATCATTTCGTTCTTGCTCAAAAGATCGTGATGTTGTTTCCGAAATCTGTTCTGGATCAGAAACCCTTTGTTGTAAAACAGTATATGGAATATAATTACGAGGTTTTGGCAATGAGGGGCAGTTATGATTTCTTTTGGTTCAACAAATTCTTCTTCACGAAAGGTTTTATCTAATTTTCAGTGATAGAATCGTGATTTAACCAATCATAAACAAATTTAATTTATTTTATATCAGATCTTGCTCGTTTTGCCTCTTCATCGTCTAGCACTTCAGGCCAGGGCATTACAAATCCCCGACCCATGGTTTCTATATAATATATAGGACTTTTCTTTTTGTTGCACATTTCTTCCATGACCTTGGGACCTTCATACCCTAATCCCTCTTTGGACTTTAATTTTTTAGGCATAGGCATATGTATGGTCTGTTCTGTTTGCTGTTCTGTTTGCCACCTCTTGTAAAGTTCATCCTCCATGTCTTTGATGTTATCTTTTAGTTTCTTTCTTTCAACCAAGAGAAAATCATATTTTTTAAGGCAGTCAGATTTATCTACTATAAGCAACTGGTGGTTCCCATCTAGTTCAGTGAGTTTGAGTGATAAATCCGTTTTCTCAGTTTTACCTTTAGACATTTGTTCTTGTAAAAGTAAGATATCAGATTGTAACCCGGCTTTCTCGTTACGAGCTTTTCTTAAACCAGTCTGAAACACATCTAATTTCTTGGCTTCCTTTCTTAACAAATATAATTCAGCTAAAACTTCTTTAGGTTGAAGACTTACCTTTGTGTCGGATGCGGAGTGTGGCTTGTTTGAAATCTTCTCGTTCGATTCAGACATTTTGAGTTGCTTGCGTAAATGAATCCTCAGATTGGTGATTGAATTGAACAAATTCAACACTTCAAAAAAACTTGAAGAATGATCCAAAAGTTGCAACTTTCGAATCAGAATGATCCGAGAGTTATGACGTTCGAACTGAAAGAAAAACTCAAGTTGAAATTTTCTAAGCCTGAATAATGTGGAACAGATATATTTATTTTAAATTGATTATAAAACAGAATGATGTTCACCCGAAGGAATATAATATCAAACAAATTTTCATAGCCAATGAATCAATCTTTTTTTAACACCGATATTCAGTTAACCTTAAATTTTATAAAAATGGATCCGAAATATTTTAAAAGAAATTGGAATTTGAAGTGTATTCAAAATCTAGATTAAATCTTTTACGAATTGGTTGCAAAAACAAAATGATGTTCACCCGAAGTAATATAGTATCAAACGAATTTTCACAACCAACCGTTTAGAACAATCTTCGATTTTAACAAATCCAAAACACTTAAGATGAGAAAAACAAACACACGGATACAAGAGATTTTTAAAAAATTTTACCAAACATTTGACAATTATATTAAATGATCCGAGAGTTTGAAATAGATGAGATCCCAAAGGTATTTAACGTTAGTAACCGAGAGTAGACCAAGACAATAGAAAGACAAAACTAAATTGTGAAACAAATTAAATACCAAGACAAAGGAAAAAGAAAATTCGACTGGAAAAAAAAAACACTTTCGGGATAGACACCCTAACTTTCGAAAGTCAAATTGGACTGAAACTTCACAACTTCACTTGTTGCTTTGTGAGGATTGCAATTAATTGAAATGTAGGTTCACCACCGAAGAAGACA
Source organism: Centrapalus pauciflorus (assembly GCA_020465985.1). Lineage (NCBI taxonomy): Eukaryota > Viridiplantae > Streptophyta > Magnoliopsida > Asterales > Asteraceae > Centrapalus > Centrapalus pauciflorus. The sequence continues at coordinate 15,341 of JAANYP010008974.1, read as the reverse complement.
AATATCACAAGAAATTCACAGCCACTATTATTTACCGATAATTCGAATCTTTGAAAACCTTTTACCGACTGAATTTTTTAATTTTTTAATTTTTTACACACGTATACATGCAGAATAGGTACTCGAAATCAACCAACAGAAATAACACTTTAAATAAAATCGATGAATGGGAAAAATAAAATCAAACCAACCTGGTGGCTCTTATACGTCCCGAATAATCAAGCAAACATAAAATCAAACAATATATAATAAAGAATACGAACGAGAATAATACTAATAGCCGAATATTATAAACCTTGAAAGAAGAACACGAAGAACAAAAGCTTTCTTTCACTCTCAATGCAACTGCTACACACTCCAAAACACCTTCATTTATACACACTAAAACCTAGTTAACCGTTCATATAATAACCTAATGAGGCCTAGGCCCGCGGGTTAAACTAATTAAGTCCGTACAGAATTAACCTACCAACTATTAAATAATTACAAATAAACCTCGTAGACATGATTACAATTATATGAGTATAACACCTTGGATGTAGAAGAGGCTGATATACATTAACAAATGGCCTTATCGTCAAATCTCCTTCGACAAAAGTGATTCTATCTGAATAAGGCCAACGATCAGCTGCGATATGATACAGGCCCAAGGTGGGATTCGAACGAGAGGAGAGACGATAGGAGAGAGGAGAGAGATGATAGGAGAAGAGATGACATGGATGAGAGAAGGTATGATCATCACAGAGAGAGAAGAGACGAGAGAAGAGACTATCGAGATGATAGGCGGGAGACTCACCGACGTGAGGACAGCCGGGACTCCCGCCGAGCAGAAAAAATGTCGGAACGACGATATGAACGGCCAAGGATGGATGAACGCAAGACTTTTAACAACCGTGGATGCTACAAATACGGGAAACCCGGTCACTTCGCTCGTGAATGCAAAAATTAGTATGAGCATGACTTGGGTTACTATGAGCGAAAAGTCGTCGTTCTAAAGAAGAGAGCTGAAGTAATGGCCCTCGTAGTGTAGGAAGACTACTGGGTTGACGAGGAGTCTGATGATGAGGAAGACAGGGGCCGGAATTTTTATATGGCCAATAGAATTAGGTCTGCGGATTGTGCTACTCCCTCCGACTCTGAATCAGACAAGTCTGTCGAGGGAAAAACATTGATGAATCTGCAGCCTGTCTGATAGCCAAATTTGGGGACTCAGAATGTTCCACATCAGAATATGAGGCAAATGAGGTACATTCCCTTTACATTCATCAATCGTGAAATGTTAAATTTGTAAAGAATGAGAATGTAAATGGCAGACACAACTGCTTGAGTTACATGTAAAAAAAAGTGTGTGAAAGCGGAACAATTGGCTCAATCACTAAAAGAAACATCTGATATGGTTAAAAGAACTGGTTAAACGAACATAATTTTGTCAAAACCTTTCTACGAGAAAAAGTAATGGTTGTGGATAGGAACACTTCACTTAAGAATTGTATTGATACAATTACTAAGGAAAAGAGTTCCTTGAAGTCAGCACTATTTGTTCTTACAAAACGATTAGAGTCTTTAAACGTGGAAAACTTAGAAAACGAGAGAAAGTTTAAAATGATCGAAAAATAGAGAATAGGTTTGTATTGACGAATCAAACCCTTGATGATGAATTCTTAAAACGGGGTCAAACAGCACAAACAATTCATCTAAATCACCCAAAAGAAACCAGGTTTTATCATTCCAAAGAAGGAATATGTTTTAAAAATCCTACGTTTTTTAAAAAGGCACATGGGACACGGGTATCAGGCCTTCTTTCATCACTCATTAGAAGAAGTCCAGGCCCAAGAGGAGGAGAAGAGAAATTAAAAAGAAAACAGGCAAATTCCGTTACGTATAAAAAAACTAAACGACAGTTATCCTTATAGAATACCTACTCTTGAGGATAATTTCTTTTTAAGTTATTTCATCAACCGAAATGAAAGCCAAACCTATTAAACCAATTCCTCATCCTTATATTACTACCACTGTTCTTCAACACAAAATCAAAGTTTTAGAAGAGGAATTAAGGATTGCTCGTTAGAAAGCTTCTAACATTCAAGAAGCCCTACTCACAAGTGAGGAAAAGTTTGGAAAACAAATTTTTGAACAAAGTGTAGAATGTACCCTTTATTAAGAACGGTTTAAAATTGTTTCTGAAAAGTTAAAGTCATACACAAAAGATTAAAAATAACACTCCACCTACTAGTGTCCTAAATACATCACTAGACAAAGGTAAGACCAAAATTGAATCCAACACAAACATCTCCAAATGTGAGTGTTCAAAATCTTTAAAATCTGAGGTTTCCATGAGAACCAAGAGTAATTCTTAGTCCTCAAAGATACCCACTCACCAAGGAAATCTCTCAAAATCTAAGCTTACCGAACGTACTGACTCTTCTCGTTATGTACCTACAGATCATTTATGAAGGGTTCCAAAAATGACTATGCAGGACTTTTCTAGTTTTATTGTGAAGAAGGCTGTCATGCCACCTGATTTTGTTTCTAGTGATAAGGGAATGTAATTTCTGAAAACAATGCATGTACCATAACAAATTCGAATTCGTGTTTGAAATATTCATTCTCGGAAATTTTGTTATATGTCCTACTCGTTTTAGACGCCAAGTACTCGAAATTAATATATATGCCGGAAAAGAGAATTCGTAAAAAGAAAAATAAAAACAGTGCACCATTGACCTCATTGAAAAATTGAAACATGTATCTGCCTTGAGGCTGCACCAAAGGCAAATAGAAAACAGATTTTAAAAATTCCCAAACCAAAGGTAACTTCACCGCCTAGGAAGCCAGTTGGCCCCACATACAAATGAGTACAAAAAGGTTAGCATCTGACGCACAAACAACTGCAATATGGGTTTTTAAAACTGTAAAATTGATATATGAATCTGGAACTCCTAATAAGAATGGACCCATCTTAAAATGGGTACCTGAAGTTGTGTGATTTAATGAAGATGGTCTTGGTTACTTCAGATTAAGACCTGCACCTTAAAGAGATGGCTTCTAGTTAATTCAGACTAGGACCTGTCCTTCCGTGAAATCGTTTCTGTACATCAACGTACAAAAACCGATGTGTTTGGCTCCTGGCTCGGTTCAGAACACGATTAGCATGTCACTTTAATATTACCATCATGGAATTATTTCACCTGCTTGATAATGTATCTAAAATGTCATAATCTTAACACAATTCATATCTCAGGCAAAATCCATTTGGTATATGGATTCGGGTTGCTCCAAGCATATGACTTGGAGAAATAAGTTATCGTCCAACATTGTAGAACAATACTGCGGAACAGTTAGGTTTGAAAATGACAATCACGCTTAGATAAAAGGATACGGTGATTTGGTTCTAAACAACCTAGTCATCAAGGACGTTGACTATGTCGAAGGATTATCTCATAATGTTTTTAGTATAGGACAACTCTGTGACAAAGGACTAGAAGTGACATTTAGGGCAAAATGATGCAGTGTCAATAGCGGTGACGGAAAATAAATGCTAACTGGTTCTCAAAACTCAAACCTTTACACCATCGATGTAGCCAAGCTAATGGTTAAGGATAACATCTGCCTGTTGACTAAAGCCTCCTTAAAGGACTCATTGTTATGGCATTGGAGACTATCTAATTTGAACTTCGAAAACATGAACAACCTGACATCAAAACATCTGGTTAAGGGTCTCCCGAAACTCCGCTACGAAAAAGATCATCTGTGTGGAGCAATTGAGAAAGGAAAAATGAAGAGATCCTCTCACAAACCAAAACCCAAACCATCATCTAAGAGTGTTTTGGAGCTGCTGCTTATGGACTTGTGTGGTCCTATGTGAACTCAAAGCATTATTGGGAAGCGGTATATGATGGTTATCGTTGACGACTATTCACGAGACACCTAGGTTAGGTTCTTGCGATCCAATGATTAAACAGCTCAAGAAATCATTGAATTCATCAAGAGTGTCGAGACACAATAGTAGCTTTCAGTAAAATCAATCAGACTGACAATGGCACAGAATTCAAGAATTCGGTAGTAGACAGTTTCCTACGATCGAAAGACATTTACCGTCAACTCTCCACCACACGAACACCTTAACAGAATGGTATCGTTGAAAGTTGAAATCATACCCTTGTGGAGGCTGCTCGCACCATGTTAAATTACTCAAAGCTACCACCGTGCTTGTGGGCAGAATCCGTGTCCACAACTTGCTACCTTCAAAACCGCTCAACCGTTCTTGTTGGCTAAAGTCGTGTCCACAACTTGCTACACTCAAAGCCGTAGCTTACTATTGAATTTCAATGTTTTCAGGCAAAGGGAAAGAAGTTGCTGGGCCTTCTACTTAGGCTTTCATTCAGTTTACCGGTGATCTCTTAAAAGCTACTTGGTACCTTTGACGATGTTGTAGCTTTGGGGCTGGGTATTGATGATGTTGCAAATGAACAATGATGTTGTAATAGCTTGATTATGACTCCGGGTAGACTTATAAACCTTCATGATTTAGAGTTGGTGTAATTTATAACTTGTATTATGTTTGATACTTTAATTATTAGTTAATATTGAGTTTGCATGTTGATCCTGGAATTACCTCATGTCACTAAAAAGGTGGATGTTTCACTTTTGAAAGAAATTTTATAAGATTCACCGGTGTAAATCTTGATCGGAACATCCAACTTTTCTGTGTCTTTCTTGATGTTTTGATCTGCTTGATCGATTTTCTCTTCAAGAATAGCCTTGGAATCAAGTTTGATTTTGGCAAAAACATTTGAAGAAGGTTGTTTCGTTAGAGAGTAAATTTGAGACTTTAAGCCTTTGACGGTGGATAAGAGTTGATCTCGTTCCCTGTCTAATGATTTTAAGTCTATTTTAAAATTCTGTTCTCCAATAGAATACAATCTCCTTGCTTCATTAAACTCAATTTCTTTTCGTGAAAATGTGTTTCTGCCGAAATCAAACAAGTCCTTGGCTTTCTTAAGTTCGAAATCAAAGTCATGGGACTTATCGATGAGGGCAGACTCGGTAGAGAAAAGTTAAAACGAGCAATAGTGGCTTCTAAATCTGATATTTTCTTTAAAAAATCATTTCGTTCTTGCTCAAAATATCGTGATGTTGTTTTCAATATCTGCTCTAAATCAGAAGATAATTACGAGGTTTTGGAAATGAAGGGTCAGTTATGATTTCTTTCGGTTCAACAAATTCTTCTTCACGAAAGGTTTTCTCTAATTTTCAATGATAGAATCGTCATTTAACCAATCATAAACAAATTTAGTTTGTTTTATATCAGATCTTGCTCGTTTTGCCTCTCCGTCGGCTAGCACTTCAGCCCATATTTTGTTGTAGGGCATTACAAATCCCCGACCCATGGTTTCTATATAATATAAAGGACTTTTCTTTTTGTTGCACATTTCTTCCATGACCTTGGGACCTTCATACCCTAATACCTCTTGACCGCTCTTGTAAAGTTCATCCTCCACGTCTTTGATGTTATGTTTTAGCTTCTTTCTTTCAACCAAGGGAAAATCATATCTTTTTAAGGTAGTCAGATTTATCTACTTTAAGAAACTGGAGGTTCTCTTCTAGTTCAATGAGTTTTACTGATAAATCCGTTTTCTCAGTTTTACTTTTAGACACCTGTCCTTAAACCAGTGTAATTTCTTGGCTTCCTTTCTTAACAAATATAATTCAACTAAAACTTCTTTAGGAAGAAGGGTTACCTTAGTGTCAGATGCGGAGTGTGCCTTGTCTGAAATCTTCTAGTTCGATCCAGACATTCTGAGTCGCTTGCGTGAATGAATCCTCAGATTGGTGATTGACTTTAACAAATTCAACACTTCAAAAAACATGATGAATGATCCAAAAGAATGATCCGAAAGTTATGACTTTCGAATTGAAAGAAAAACTCAAGTTGAAATTTTATAAGTCTGAATAATGTGGAATCCGGATCTATTTTTATGAATGGGATAATTGCGCAAAAAACCCTCAACTTGTCAGCTTTTTGGGATTAAAACCCCAAACCATTTTTCGTTGCATAGAAAACCCCGAACTAACTAAAAATCAGTAAATTAAGGTTTTACCAATGGTTAAACGGTTGAAACCGGTTATTAATCCTACGTGGACCTGTAAATAACCTACGTGGAATAAATTTTAATTGTTGAAGCCGGTTGCCAAGTATTACACATCATTTAAACCCCCGTTGATAACTTTTAATTGTAATTTTTAAAGGGGATTACATCATCAACGGGGGTTTAAAAGATGTGTAATACTTGGAAACCGGTTTCAACAATTAAAATTTATTCTACGTAGGTTATTTACCGGTCCACGTAGGATTAATAACCGGTTTCAACTAGCTACCCATTGATAAAACCTTGGTTTACTGATTTTTAGTTAGTTCGGGGTTTTCTATGCAACGAAAAATGGTTTGGGGTTTTAATCACAAAAAACCGACAAGTTGTAGGTTTTTTACGCAATTATCCCTTTAAGAATTGATTGTAAAACATAATGATGCTCAACCGAAGCAATATAATATCAAACGAATTTTTACAGCCACCACTTGGAAATCAATCTTTTTTTTAACACCAATATTCAGTTAACCTAGAAATTTTATAAAAATGGATCCGAAAAATTTTAGAAGAAATTGGAATTTGAAGTGTATTCAAAATCTATATTAAATCTTTTACGAATTGGTTGCAAAAACAGAATGATGTTCACCCGATGTAATATAGTATCAAACAAATTTTCACAACCAACCGTTTAGAACAATCTTCGATTTTAACAAATCTAAAACACTTTTTAGATAAAAAAAACAGACACACGGATACAAGAGATTTTAAAAAAATTTAACCAAACATTTTACAATTAAATTAAATGATCTGACAGTTTGAAATATATGAGATTCCAAATGTATTTAACATTAGTAACCGACAGTTGATCAAGACAATTGAAAGACAACAAAATTGTGAAACAAATTAAATACTAAGACAAAGGAAAAAATAAATTCGACTGAAAAAAAAAACACTTTCGGGATAGACAAACTAACTTTCGAATGTAAAAAAAAAAAAAATCAGAAAGATAACTTCACAACTTCACTTGTTGCTTTGTGAGGATTGCAATTAATGGAAATGTAGTTTGACCACCGAAGAAGACAAATATCAAAAGAAATTCACAGCTGTTATAATCTTAACAGAATTCAGATATCAATAAACCACCAAGAGTTGTAAAGAAACTTTTAATGCATATATCTTTCTTTCTCTTTGTATATCCCTAATTCACAAACCAATGCATCCCTTTTATACTACAAATTGAGAGACAACAAACACTATACACATCACTTCATAGCTACTATTTGCTTTGCTTCTTACTTTGGTAAAAGACCAAAAATTATGCATCCATTATTGTCCTTTTATAACACTCCCCCTTGGATGATAATTTTAGTAAGAGTTCAACCACGAAATGCTGCCTCATTAAAAACCTTGCTAAAGAAAAACCCAGTGGGAAAAATCTTTAGTCAAGGGAAAAAGAGTACAGCGGTTGGTTGACTCCCCCCATATTGTCATCTGAAAGTCATCACATGTTTTGTACATGTGGCATTCCAATGTTGTGAACGTGTTTTCTGAAAATCGCTTTGGGAAGAGCCTTCGTGAAAAGATCAGCTGAGTTATTGCTGGATTGAACGTATCTCATTTCAATTTCATTGTCCTTTATAAGGTCTTGCGTATAGGAGAAAAATCTTGGAGGGATATGTTTGGTCCTGTCACTTTTGATATACCCTTCTTTCATTTGTGACACGCAAGCTGCATTGTCTTCATAAATCAGTGTAGGACTTTTGCCTTTCTCAAGTCCACAAGAAGACATGATGAGTTGTGTCATTGATCTCAGCCATACACACTCTCTACTGGCTTCATGTAGTGCAATAACTTCAGCATGATTTGAGGATGTTGTAACAAGTGTTTGCTTCTTAGAACGCCAAGATATTGCAGTGCCTCCATTCAAAAATACGTACCCTGTTTGAGATCTTGCTTTGTGGGGATCAGACAAATAACCTGCATCTACATAACCAAACAAACCTTCTTTTGTATTGTTTGAATAAAATAATCCCAAATCAACAGTTCCTCGAAGGTATCGTAAAATGTGTTTGATTCCCATCCAATGTCGTTTGGTGGGGGCTGAACTAAATCTAGCCAACAAATTTACTGCAAAAGAAATGTCAGGTCTTGTACAGTTAGTAAGATACATTAGGGCTCCAATTGCACTAAGATATGGTACTTCTGGACCAAGCAATTCCTCATTTTCTTCACAAGGATGATACGGATTTTATTCAACGTTTAAGCGATCTAACCACCATAGGTGTGCTTAAAGAATTCGCTTTGTCAATATTGAAACATTTTAAGACATTCTCTGTATAATTTGATTGATGCACAATTATACCATTATGTATATGTTCAATTTGTAAACCAAGACAATATTTGGTTTTCCAAGGTCTTTTATTTCGAATTCTTTCTTTAGAAAACACAATCACTTCTTCAATTTCCTTGTGTTTAGATCATCAACGTAGATTATTTCTAAAGATCTTTGAATACATTTCTTTGGGTTTTACTTTTAATGCTTCTGGCATTTTTAAATAAATCCTTCGAGGATTTCATAAAATTGTATATGTCAAGTTAGTCTTATAAATAGACCATAACTATATTCATGACATATTGTATAATTATGTAGCATACTTCTGTCCTTTAGCAATGTAATCATAATACATGCTTATTGCATTGTAACTATGAGCTCATAGGATAAATCTCGAGACATGTTTCAAAAATTTTACATCCTTCAAGGAATCTCTGTATAAGTAGGACTTTTAGAATAAAATAGACGCATATCAGATCTATCTTTATTGATAGATTAATATATCTGTTATAACTGTATCCACCATAGGAGAATATTTCCTTAAATATTTGTGTGCAATATACGCACTAAATTAATCTCTATACATATATTTGTACAACTTTATGTGTACAGACTACTTTATGATATGTGTAAAAGTAGTAGATTTAGAGAGAAAATTTCATATTATTCGCACCATCATTGATACATCAATATATTGTATTTATACTACAAGTGAATACCAAGTATAGTATGTTTGATATGTGTGGTCAAATCACTCTAATCATCTATACTATTTGCTTTACGTATAGATTTGGAAAATGTGGAGTTTTATGAAATTTTCATCCATAACTTTATGCGTACATCCTACACATCTAGTAGTCTCCTTTTCTCTAAGAGAACATGTCTGCGGACTATTATTCATAATCACCGTTTTTAAATATAGTGCTAATAGATAAATATCATCGACGTCGATTTTATTTCGATTCCATATAGTTTTTAGACATGATATAATTTTATTGAGATCTCCTTATTTTCATTCAGGCGCCTGAGGTTCTTCTAGAACCATCATGTCTATTATTATTATTATTTTTTATAGAATACTTATCTTTGGAATCGACTGCCTATCATGCTTCAGGCATGTCTTAGGCTCATTAATCAATAATCTTCATTTCTGAAAATATCAATATTTACTGAAGCATTAATAACCAAAACATGTGACTTGGTTACTTTCTTTAAATCAGTAAATGTATCTCCCAACGGATTTGCCAAAAATATGTAAATGAATTATCCCAGTACCTTTTATTACGAGGATCAATATGATAATTCATTAGAGCTTATAAATTTGTTTATTCTCTTCCCCTGATGTTGGAAATATTGCCCTTTTAAAATGGCAACTAGCACAATGTGTCGTAATGACATCAACTGTTAGTGATTCATTTTATTATATAATAAAGGGGGTTTCATACCCAACATAATTTCCCAACATTCTTTTGAGTACCCATCTTTATGCGGTTTGGTGGAGCAATTCAGAATATTTACTATTTAATAAAAATAGATGTGATATATTTGATTCTTGACCAAATATCATTTCGTATGGGGAGAAAGTATGATAACTTGTTGGCTTAATGCGAATTGGTAATATCACAAATAAATATTAGAACCTTTTTATTCTATTTGGCGTACGAGATACGCTTAAGTTTATTCAAGCTAGTAGTATATAAGAAAGCTCGGCGTGGAAGAAACCAATACAACAAACCATCTAAACACATACACACATCCATGGAGCCAGGAAAACAACAAGAACAAAATCGAGAAGATTTCGACCTAAATCTTTCTATGGAGTCTTTTAGGAAAGAAGGCAGAAAAGACGACTAGATCAGCCGGATCTTAGAGAACTCATAATGGTACCACGACAGGAACGCACTTATGTTAGAAGTAATGATCGATTGGGGTTCTATCTGGACGATATTCATACTCATATGTTATATATTGATAGATTTATACGATGGCAGTCTTTTCTTATAAGGACTGTAACCCATAGCTGGGGATTCGCGGTCCCTCCTCCACCAAGTATGCCGCCATATCGTTATTGGATAGAAAGGAATGCAGTGCCAATGCAACCTCCTCAACCACCACAGCCTCAGGAGCCAGTGGAGTCCCAACAACCAGAAGTTAATTCTGCTCCCTCTCGAGATGTTTTTGAAAAGGGTCAGCCATCTAAAACTGACAAATGATTTTCATTTGTGAGTTTTATTGTTTTATGTGTTGTGGTTATTAATACTATGTTGTGGTTATTAATGTTATCTTATTATTGAGTTTATATTATTATTTTACGGGGCTGAATGGGTCATCGGGGAGATCTGTAAAATTTGCTTCTTTCTCTTTCTCTTTCCCTTTAATATCTATATATATAAACCATATTTGTAGTTATGGTTAATAATTTTATTGAGAGCAAAATAACATGTAAAATCATTGTATCAAGCATTTAAATAATCTTCTGGTTATTCAATGATTACCCATATAAATTATTATTAGTATTTAACCGGGATGGTTCAACTGATCATGCTAAACTATAAAGTTATCATGGTACATGAACTTATGGTTTATGGCTACGTATAGTTTGATTTGTTGGTAAATGTTTCATAAAGTTTTCTCAAAATAATAAGATATATACATAGAAACATTTTACCTTTTGAGGAATCTTCTGGTCCTTCGATGAATGCCTTATGTGTACATTCAATATCCTTTTGCATCATTGTTGTTCCTGGATGGTCTAATCTGTTATGTCATAAACTCAATGTTCCAATATCATAATATTTCCTTTTGATTACCATGTGTGATTCAATCATATTCATATATGTATAATATAAACAGAACCAAATGTTCGTAGATTTTCAAGTATATGTTTTACATTCATGATACACATAAAATCCTTATTCTCTATTACCATAGTTTGAGTTTTATACCAATTTGGGGCATATCGTTAAAACTCAACATATTTCTTTGCTTTATAATTTGTATGTGTAGCATCGCTATCTGGAAAAACAGATTTTTTTTAAGAGAATCCTGATACAGCTTAGAGAAATGAGGCGATGTGCGACAAGTTCTTGGCCAATGGCCAATCATTCCATATCTAAAACAAGGATCTTCAGGATCCTGGGAAGAACTAGCTTTACATTCGTGGTACTGGAAAATTTTACATAGCGATTAAATCTATAGTATCATAAATTAGCTTTCTGTTAAGCAATTTTGTTTCATGTATCGATGTCCAAAAATCTATGTTTCTGGATACGATTATTTGTTTCATGAGCAATTTTCGCCTTTTGTCACATGGACATGCAATAAGCTTCTTAGAGATTTTTTCCCTTTTAAGGCTATATTTCTCTATGAGTTTCTTTATATCGACAATTCTTTTGTCGGTATCTCTAGCTGCTTTAGTGAGTGCTCTGATGAATTTCATTGTTCTGAAATCAAGATTAAAAAAAAATCAGAGATATAAAGAAATTTTACGTAATATTAGCTTTCCAATCACTAAAGAGGGTCTACCCAGCCATTTACGTCTGATGCAGCAAATAGTATCTTCTCAATATTTGCCATTGAGACTATTAAAAAGAATTTTTTAAAACAACATAAAATCAACACTAATTTATTTCAATAAGAACTGCAGTACAATAAAATGAGAGAATAAATGAAAACATAATCAGAAAAGGATACACCCCTCCCATGGTAGTTGGAACAAACAATAGAAGAGTACCAAAATCAATACACTGATAAAAATTAAAAACGGGCTTAGCATCTTCATCCGCCTTCAACTAAGTAAAAATTTTTTTTTTTAAGGAAGGTAGGAGAATGTGGTTTGTGAAATAATGAGGTTTAGTATCGGATATTTATAGAAAAATTCGACCATTAAACGGTCGAAAATATAACCGTTCAACGGTTATAAATCCATTGTGGATTTTATAAAAATGATTTGGAGGATAATGTCTCTTTAATATAAAAATGATGATTAGAAATGTAATTTAAAAAATATGTTATTGACATAAAGGATGTGTATAAATAAGTTTAATGACGGATTAAATATAAGATATGTAAAAGAATCAATAATCATAATTGTTAGTATTCATAAATTAAATAAATGTCAGATTGTTAGATTGCGTAAATAAATGTTAGTAAACAGAAAATAAATGTTAGATATAAATAAATGTTAGTTGCGGAAAGTAAATGTTAGTAACAATAAATAGATGTTAGTTAACATAAATAAGTAGGAGGCTTAGCCTTCTATAAATGTTAGTAATAAGAATAAGAATAAGAATAAATGTTAGTATATATAAATAAAAGTTTAGTAAATGTTAGTAGTCCTTGTATCCAATATGTAGTCATTTAGTTGTTAATTATGGTCTTTAACCATATATTTTTTTTCAATTTATTTCATACCTTGAGTGAAGGTGATTCTTGATTTGGTTGAGATATTGAGCTCCTCGTGCTGATAACGTGTTATAATCTTAACAGAATTCAGATATCAATAAACCACCAAGAGTTGTAAAGAAACTTTTAATGCATATATCTTTCTTTCTCTTTGTATATCCCTAATTCACAAACCAATGCATCCCTTTTATACTACAAATTGAGAGACAACAAACACTATACACATCACTTCATAACTACTATTTGCTTTGCTTCTTACTTTGGTAAAAGACCAAAAATTATGCATCCATTATTGTCCTTTTATAACAACAGCCACTATTATATACCAATAATTCGAATTTTTTGAAAACCTTTTACCGATTGAATTTTTTTATTTTTTTATTTTTTACACACGTATACATGCAGAAGATGTACTCGAAATCGACCAAAAGAAATAACACTTTGAATAAAATCGATGAATGGGAGAAAAAATCAAACCAACCTGGTGGCTCTAATACCAATTGTAGGTCCCGAATAATCAAGCAAACATACAATCAAACAACATATAATATAGAATACGAACCAGAATAATGACGATAACCGAATATTATAAACCTTGAAAAAGGAGCACGAAGAACAAAATCTTTCTTTCTCTCTCAATGCAACGGCTACACACTACAAAACACCTTCAATTATACACACTAAAACCTAGTTAACCCTTTATATAATAACCTAATGAGGCCTAAGCCCGTGGTTAAACTAATTAAGCTCGTACAGAAATAACCTACCAACTATTAAAGACTTACAAATAAACCCCCAGACATGATTACAATTAATAGAGTCTAACACGTTGGATGTAGAAGAGGCTGATATACATGAACAAATGGCCTTATCGTCAAATCGCCTTCAACAAAAGCGTATCTATCTGAATAAGACCAACAATCAGTTGCGATATGATACAGGCCCAAGGCGGTATTCGGACGAGAGGAGAGATGATAGGAGAAGATATGACAATGATGAGAAAATGTATGATCATCGGAGAGAAAGAAGATAAGAGAGAAGAGACTATCGAGATGATCGCTGTTATGAAATGCGTGACGACAGAAGGGATGATGATAGGCAGGAGACTCACAGACGTGAGGACAGTCGGGACTCCTACCGAGCAAAAAAAATGCCGGAACGACGAGATGAACGACCAAGGTTGGATGAACGTAAGACAGCTGAAGATTGTGGATGCTACAAATACGGGAAACCCGGTCACTTCGCTCGTGAATGCAAAAATCAGTAGGAACGTGACTTGGGTTACTATGAGTAAAAGGTCGCTAATATGAAGAAGAGCAATGGCCCTCGTAGCATAGTAAGAATACAGGGTTGACGAGGTGTCTGATGATGAGGAAGATAGGGCCAGAATTGTTATATGGCCAAAGAATTTGGTCCGCGGATTCTGCTACTCCCTCCGACTCCGAATCAGACAAGTCTGTAGAGGGAGAGAACATTGATGAATTTGCAGCCTGTCCGATGGCCAAATCTGGGGACTCAGAGTGTCCCACATCAGACTCCGAAGCAAATGAGGTACATTCCCTTCACTTTCATCAATCGTTAAATGTTAAATTTGTAAAGAATGAATGTAAATGGCACACACAACTGCATGAGTTAGAAGGAAATATAACATTGAAAAAGAAAAGTGTGTGAAAGCGGAACAACTGGCTCAATCAATAAAAGAAACATCTGATACGTTTGAAAAGAACTTGTTAAACGAATATAATCTAGTCAAAACCATTCTACAAGAAAAAGTAATGGTTAAGGATAGGAATACTTCACTTTAGAATTGTATTGATATAATTACTGAGGAAAAGAGTTCCTTGAAGTTAGAACTATTTGTTCTAACAAAACGGTTAGAGTCTTTAAACGTGGAAAACTAATAAAACGAGTGCAAGTTTAAAGTGATCGAAAAACTGAGAATAGGTTTGTACTCACGAATCAAAACCCTTGATGATGAATTCTTATAACAGGGTCAAAACGCACAAACTATTCATCTAAATCAACCAAAATAATCCAGGTTTTATCATTCCAAAGAAGGAATAGGTTTTTAAAATTCTACGTTTTTTAAAAAGGCACATGGGACGCGGGTATCGGGCCTTCTTTCATCACTCATCAGAAGAAGTCCAGGCCCAAGAGGAGGAGAAGAGAAATCAAAAAGAAAACAGGCAAATTCCATTTACGTATAAAAAAACAAAACGACAGTTATCCTTATAGAATACCTACTCTTGAGGATGATTTCTTTTTTTTTTTTCCAGTTATTATCAACCGAAATGAAAGCCAAACATGTTAAACCGATTCCTCATCCTTATATTCCTACCACTGTTCTTCAACACAAAATCAAAGTTTTAGAGGAGTAATTAAAGATTGCTCGTTAGAAAGCTTCTTCCAGTCAAGAAGCCATTCTCACATGTGAGGAAAATTTTGGAAAAATTTGTTTCTGAAAAGTTAAAGTCGTACACAAAAGATTCAAAAAACTCTCCTCCTGCTAGTGTCCTAAA
>JAANYP010008973.1:0-36506 GCA_020465985.1 Centrapalus pauciflorus | reverse complement strand
ACAGATTGCGTTACTTAATTGCATGTGTTTCGGTACATATTGGTGATTGTTTCTGACTTGTATGGAAACATCTGCTGCTCCTTGTTCCTTGATAACTTAATTCTATGTTAGGAACGTATGATAGACACTGCTGAAACTGGACAACTGCTGGTGCATGTTCCTTTATTACTTGCATTGCTCAGAACCCTTGTGAGTGACAGATTGCATTACTTACTTGCATATGTTTCGGTACTTATTGGTGATTATTCCCGACTCGTATAAAAACATCTGCTGCTGGTTGTTCCATGATTACTAAATTATATGTTAGGAACGTATGATAGACACTGCTGAAACTGGACAACTGCTGGTGCATGTTCCTTGATTTCTTGCATTGCTCAGCACCGCTGTGAGTGACAAATTGCATTACTTACTTGCATATGTTTCGGTACTTATTGGTGATCGTTTCTGACTTGTATGGAAACATCTGCTGCAGCTTGTTCCTTGATAACTTAATTCTATGTTAGGAACTTATGATAGACACTTCTGAAACTAGACAACTGCTGGTGCATGTTCATTTATTATTTGCATTGCACAGGACCGCTATGAGTGACAGATTGCATTACTTACTTGCATATGTGTCGGTACTTATTGGTGATTGTTTCTGACTTGTATGGAAACATCTTCTGCTGCTTGTTCCTTGATAACTTAATTTTATGTTAGGAACGTATGATAGACACTGCTGAAACTGGACAACTGCTGGTGCATGTTCCTTGATTACTTACATTGCTCAGGACCGCTGTGAGTGACAGATTGCATTACTTACTTGCATATGTTTCGGTACTTATTGGTGATTGTTTCTGACTTGTATGGAAACATCTGCTGCTGCTTGTTCCTTGATAACTTAATTCTATGTTAGGAACATATGATAGACACTGCTGAAACTGGACAACTGCTGGTGCATGTTCCTTTATTACTTGCATTGCACAGGACCGCTGTGAGTGACAGATTGCATTACTTACTTGCATATGTTTCGGTACTTATTGGTGATTGTTTCTGACTTGTATGGAAACATCTGCTGCTCCTTGTTCCTTGATAACTTAATTCTATGTTAGGAACGTATGATAGACACTGCTGAAACTGGACAACTGCTGGTGCATGTTCCTTTATTACTTGCATTGCTCAGGACCGCTGTGAGTGACAGATTGCATTACTTACTTGCATATGTTTCAGTACTTATTGGTGATTGTTTCTGACTTGTATGGAAACATCTGCTGCTGCTTGTTACTTGATAACTTAATTGTATGTTAGGAACGTATGATAGACACTGCTGAAACTGGACAACTGCTGGTGCATGTTCCTTTATTACTTGCATTGCTCAGGACCGCTGTGAGTGACAGATTGCATTACTTACTTGCATATGTTTCGGTACTTATTGGTGATTGTTTCTGACTTGTATGGAAACATCTGCTGCTGCTTGTTCCTTGATAACTTAATTGTATGTTAGGAACGTATAATAGACACTGCTGAAACTGGACAACTGCTGGTGCATGTTCCTTGATTACTTACATTGCTCAGGACCGCTGTGAGTGACAGATTGCATTACTTACTTGCATATGTTTCGGTACTTATTGGTGATTGTTTCTGACTTGTATGGAAACATCTGCTGCTGCTTGTTCTTTGATAACTTATTTCTATGTTAGGAACATATGATAGACACTGCTGAAACTGGACAACTGCTGGTGCATGTTCCTTTATTACTTGCATTGCACAGGACCGCTGTGAGTGACAGATTGCATTACTTACTTGCATATGTGTCGGTACTTATTGGTGATTGTTTCTGACTTGTATGGAAACATCTTCTGCTGCTTGTTTTTTGATAACTTAATTGTATGTTAGGAACGTATGATAGACACTGCTGAAACTGGACAACTGCTGGTGTACGTTCCTTGATTACTTGCATTGCTCATGACCGCTGTGAGTGACAGATTGCATTACTTACTTGCATATGTTTTGGTACTTATTGGTGATTGTTTCTGACTTGTATGGAAACATCTGCTGCTGCTTGTTCCTTGATAACTTAATTGTATGTTAGGAACGTATGATAGACACTGCTGAAACTGGACAACTGCTGGTGCATGTTTCTTGATTACTTGCATTGCTCAGGACCGCTGTGAGTGACAGATTGCATTACTTACTTGCATATGTTTCGGTACTTATTGGTGATTGTTCCCGACTCGTATGGAAACATCTGATGCTGGTTGTTCCATGATTACTAAATTATATGTTAGGAACGTATGATAGACACTGCTGAAACTGGACAACTGCTGGTGCATGTTCCTTGATTACTTGCATTGCTCAGGACCGCTGTGAGTGACAAATTGCATTACTTAATTACATGTGTTTCGGTACTTATTGGTGATTGTTTCTGACTTGTATGGAAACATCTGCTGCTCCTTGTTCCTTGATAACGTAATTCTATGTTTGGAACATATGATAGACACTGCTGAAACTGGACAACTGCTGGTGCATGTTCATTTATTACTTGCATTGCACAGGACCGCTATGAGTGACAGATTGCATTACTTACTTGCATATGTGTCGGTACTTATTGGTGATTGTTTCTGACTTGTATGGAAACATCTTCTGCTGCTTGTTCCTTGATAACTTAATTTTATGTTAGGAACGTATGATAGACACTGCTGAAACTGGACAACTGCTGGTGCATGTTCCTTGATTTCTTGCATTGCTCAGCACCGCTGTGAGTGACAAATTGCATTTCTTACTTGCATATGTTTCGGTACTTATTGGTGATCGTTTCTGACTTGTATGGAAACATCTGCTGCAGCTTGTTCCTTGATAACTTAATTCTATGTTAGGAACTTATGATAGACACTTCTGAAACTGGACAACTGCTGGTGCATGTTCATTTATTACTTGCATTGCACAGGACCGCTATGAGTGACAGATTGCATTACTTACTTGCATATGTGTCGGTACTTATTGGTGATTGTTTCTGACTTGTATGGAAACATCTTCTGCTGCTTGTTCCTTGATAACTTAATTTTATGTTAGGAACGTATGATAGACACTGCTGAAACTGGACAACTGCTGGTGCATGTTCCTTGATTTCTTGCATTGCTCAGCACCGCTGTGAGTGACAAATTGCATTTCTTACTTGCATATGTTTCGGTACTTATTGGTGATCGTTTCTGACTTGTATGGAAACATCTGCTGCAGCTTGTTCCTTGATAACTTAATTCTATGTTAGGAACATATGATAGACACTTCTGAAACTGGACAACTGCTGGTGCATGTTCCTTTATTACTTGCATTGCACAGGACCGCTGTGAGTGACAGATTGCATTACTTACTTGCATATGTGTCGGTACTTATTGGTGATTGTTTCTGACTTGTATGGAAACATGTTCTGCTGCTTGTTTTTTGATAACTTAATTGTATGTTAGGAACGTATGATAGACACTGCTGAAACTGGACAACTGCTGGTGCACGTTCCTTGATTACTTGCATTGCTCATGACCGCTGTGAGTGACAGATTGCATTACTTACTTGCATATGTTTCGGTACTTATTGGTGATTGTTTCTGACTTGTATTGAAACATTTGCTGCTGCTTGTTCCTTGATAACATAATTGTATGTTAGGAACGTATGATAGACACTGCTGAAACTGGACAACTGCTGGTGCACGTTCCTTGATTACTTGCATTGCTCATGACCACTGTGAGTGACAGATTGCATTACTTACTTGCATATGTTTTGGAACTTATTGGTGATTGTTTCTTACTTGTATGGAAACATCTTCTGCTGCTTGTTCCTTAATAACTTAATTGTATGTTAGGAACGTATGATAGACACTGCTGAAACTGGACAACTGCTGGTGCACGTTCCTTGATTACTTGCATTGCTCATGACCACTGTGAGTGACAGAATGCATTACTTACTTGCATATGTTTCGGTACTTATTGGTGATTGTTCCCGACTCGTATGGAAACATCTGCTGCTGGTTGTTCCATGATTACTAAATTATATGTTAGGAACGTATGTTAGACACTGCTGAAACTGGACAACTGCTGGTGCATGTTCCTTGATTACTTTGCATTGCTCAGGACCGCTGTGAGTGACTAATTGCATTACTTAATTGCATGTGTTTTGGTACTTATTGGTGATTGTTTCTGACTTGTATGGAAACATCTGCTGCTCCTTGTTCCTTGATAACTTAATTCTATGTTAGGAACGTATGATAGACACTGCTGAAACTGGACAACTGCTGGTGCATGTTCCTTTATTACTTGCATTGCTCAGGACCGCTGTGAGTGACAGATTGCATTACTTACTTGCATATGTGTCGGTACTTATTGGTGATTGTTTCTGACTTGTATGGAAACATCTTCTGCTGCTTGTTCCTTGATAACTTAATTTTATGTTAGGAACGTATGATAGACACTGCTGAAACTGGACAACTGCTGGTGCATGTTCCTTGATTACTTACATTGCTCAGGACCGCTGTGAGTGACAGATTGCATTACTTACTTGCATATGTTTCGGTACTTATTGGTGATTGTTTCTGACTTGTATGGAAACATCTGCTGCTGCTTGTTCTTTGATAACTTATTTCTATGTTAGGAACATATGATAGACACTGCTGAAACTGGACAACTGCTGGTGCATGTTCCTTGATTACTTGCATTGCTCATGACCACTGTGAGTGACAGATTCCATTACTTACTTGCATATGTTTTGGAACTTATTGGTGATTCTTTCTTACTTGTATGGAAACATCTTCTGCTGCTTGTTCCTTGATAACTTAATTGTATGTTAGGAACGTATGATAGACACTGCTGAAACTGGACAACTGCTGGTGCACGTTCCTTGATTACTTGCATTGCTCATGACCGCTGTGAGTGACAGATTGCATTACTTACTTGCATATGTTTCGGTACTTATTGGTGATTGTTTCTGACTTGTATGGAAACATCTGCTGTTGCTTGTTCCTTGATAACTTAATTGTATGTTAGGAACGTATGATAGACACTGCTAAAACTGGACAACTGCTGGTGCACGTTCCTTGATTACTTGCATTGCTCATGACCATTGTGAGTGACAGATTGCATTACTTACTTGCATATGTTTCGGTACTTATTGGTGATTGTTACCGACTCGTATGGAAACATCTGCTGCTGCTTGTTCCTTGATTACTTAATTCTATGTTAGGAACGTATGATAGACACTGCTGAAACTGGACAACTGCTGGTGCATGTTCCTTGATTACATGCATTGCTCAGGACCGCTGTGAGTAATAGATTTCATTACTAAATTGCATGTGTTTCGGTACTAATTGGTGATTGTTTATGACTTTTATGGAAACATCTGCTGCTGCTTGTTCCTTGATAACTTAATTCTATGTTTGGAACGTATGATAGACACTGCTGAAACTGGACAACTGCTGGTGCATGTTTCTTGATTTTTTGCATTGCTCAGGACCGCTATGAGTGACAGATTGCATTACTTACTTGCATATGGTTTGGTACTTATTGGTGATTGTTACCGACTCGTTTGGAAATATCTGCTGCTGGTTGTTCCTTGATTACTAAATTATATGTTAGGAACGTATGATAGACACTGCTGAAACTGGACAACTGCTGGTGCATGTTCCTTGATTACTTGCATTGCTCAGGACCGCTGTGAGTGACAGATTGCATTACTTAATTGCATGTGTTTCGGTACTTATTGGTGATTCTTTCTGACTTGTATGGAAACATCTGCTGCTCCTTGTTCCTTGATAACTTAATTCTATGTTAGGAACGTATGATAGACACTGCTGAAACTGGACAACTGCTGTTGCATGTTCCTTTATTACTTGCATTGCTCAGGACCTCTGTGAGTGACAGATTGCATTACTTACTTGCATATGTTTCGGTACTTATTGCTGATTGTTTCTGACTTGTATGGAAACATCTGCTGCTGCTTGTTCCTTGATAACTTAATTGTATGTTAGGAACGTATGATAGACACTGCTGAAACTGGACAACTGCTGGTGCATGTTCCTTGATTACTTACATTGCTCAGGACCGCTGTGAGCGACAGATTGCATTACTTACTTGCATATGTTTCGGTACTTATTGGTGATTGTTACCGACTCGTATGGAAACATCTGCTGCTGCTTGTTCCTTGATTACTTAATTCTATGTTAGGAATGTATGATAGACACTGCTGAAACTGGACAACTGCTGGTGCATGTTCCTTGATTACTTGCATTGCTCAGGACCGCTGTGAGTGACAGATTGCATTACTTAATTGCATGTGTTTCGGTACTTATTGGTGATTGTTTATGACTTGTATGGAAACATCTGCTGCTGCTTGTTCCTTGATAACTTAATTCTATGTTAGGAACGTATGATAGACACTGCTGAAACTGGACAACTGCTGGTGCATGTTTCTTGATTACTTGCATTGCTCATGACCGCTGTGAGTGACAGATTGCATTACTTACTTGCATATGTTTCGGTACTTATTGGTGATTGTTACCGACTCGTATGGAAACATCTGCTGCTGCTTGTTCTTTGATAACTTATTTCTATGTTAGGAACATATGATAGACACTGCTGAAACTGGACAACTGCTGGTGCATGTTGTAATATCCAATTTTCCACAAACTGTACACGTCATAATGTTTCATTTCATTAAGTAATAAATATTACTAATTGTTTAATACCACAGGTCCATCAGCATGAATACTTAATTACAACAATAAATTAAAGATCAAATGGTGGTCTAACTAGCTTCTAAATCTTCAATCAGAGTGCGGAAGACTGAACAAGCTACCCGAGACCGCATCATCTTTTCAAAATAGGCGTCTGCAAAAGTCCAAAAGTCTGCTATTCATCAAATGTCCAGAATCACTTAGCCTGGGACGAACTGCCTGCTATGGTCTTGCCTTTATCAGCTTTTCCTGTAAAAGAGTTGTCATGACAGAGTAAGCTAACAATGCTTAGTGAGTTAACAGAGTTCCATTAGTTACCACACACACGCCATACTATCAGCTCCTGCCGGCAAGTCACTACGTCCTGAGACAGCAAAAGGTTGGGAGACAACCCAGTTTGTTTTCCCCTATGTAAAGCCGAAGCCCTATGGGAAGTGTATGGAAACAAGTCATATAGGAAAGGAATCTGCAGAATTCCCTCCTGTGAATGGAGATCTCGCATTCGGTCCTATCGGATGATGCAGTATGCAACGGCAAGTATATAAACAGTCAAGTAAGCAGTAAGCATGATACGTATTTACATGAAATGTAAAAGTGAACATGCAATCAAGGCAATTCAAGTGTCTAGCTTCAGTAATGTCAAAAGTACGCTTCTATGATACAATAAAGTATAAAAGAAAACATGCAGCAACAAACGGAAGTTTCCATACAGTCGATGACATTCACCAATAAGTATCGAAACATATGCATGTAATTAATGAAATCTGTCACTCACAGTGGTCCGTAGTCAGATAATGCTTAACGAATTAAGCGGTTCAGTTTACTCTGTCAAATCGACGGTCTCCTGCAGTTCAGTTTCAAGTCTGGCATATTAATGTCAAGTCTGTATCATAATCTATATAACCCTAGTTATATATATTCAGGTTATTGTCATTACTGGTTATCGAGTCTGAGGTAGTTCCTATTGTCCCAAGGTGAGTCTATTTTATCAGACTAATACGATCCATCTAAATACAGATGTATATATGGCCTTGTAACAATGCCAAACGTATTACTTAGCAAGGTGAAACAGGACATACACATTCTAAGGGTTCGTACAGAGCCTGAGAATTTATTTGTGCATAAAATAGTTATGCATCTTAAAACTTGTGATTTTTAACCTAATCAAAGAATACTTTCAATTACATAAGGTTGTTTAATAACTTAATCTGATTTAGGAATTAATCTTAGGCCAGGAACAATCTCAGATTCGAATTAAGAAGTTAGATTCGAACCATGCCAGATTTCGAATCTATAGATTCGAATCAAACACACATAGAATCGAAGGCATACACCTAAATTCGAATTTATAGGACATAGACTCAAGCATGGCTAGATTCGAAACATACACATTCGAATCTAGCTAAACAGATTCGAGACTCATAGATTCTTAGATTCATTAGAAGGGATAGATTCGAAACACACATACATTAGATTCTAGGGATAGATTCGAAACACACATACATTAGATTCTAGGGATAGATTCGAAACACACATACATTAGATTCTAGGGATAGATTCGAAACACACACACACTTCGAGTTTAACTAGCTAGATTCGAAGCCTAAGGGTTCAAAGTGGTTACTTAGACTCGAAATCACCTACTTAGATTCGAGCATTCATATAGATTCGAAAATGGCACAGATTTGAAGGTACATTCGAGTTTAAAAAGGGGGAAATAGATTCGAAATTTGCATATTTCGAATCTAATCAAAGACCTTCGAATCTGTTCTTCCTGTTCAACGTTTTTTCCAGGTTTTTGCTACTAAACAAGAACATAAATGACGGAAAAATAGATACTAACCTTCGTCCAAGCTAAAACCTTCGACTATAGACGGTTTCCAAGCAAAAACAGGTCCTAAACGGGAGCAAATCAGCTTCAAATGAAGGGAAAATGAGCAAACTCGAAATTGCTCATTCAAAACCGAACCAAAAGACAGAAATAGGGTCGATCTTACCTCAAATCCGGACGAAATCAAACAAGAAATGGTAGATTCGTGAAGAGCTCAACGATCTCTATCTGATGGCGTATGAATCACGAGAATCCAACGGTTCGATTAGGAGAAAAGCTAGAGAGAAGATATAAGCTTAGAGAGAGAAGGAGGAGAGAATTCTTAGATTTCCAAACCTAAGAAATGAGGAGGGGAGGTCATATTTATAGGGAAAATAGGGAAAAATTAGATTTTCTACTGAATTTTCCGGAATTTGACCAACTTTATTTCCCGACAATCCGATTTGCATTTCAAATGCAAATAATAGCAAGGAAGTTCTAGATTGCTATAATTGCCTTTTAGTCGTATTTTTATTCATTTTAGTCCATTTCGATTTTTCAGTCTTTAATTTGTCATTTAGCTTAAAATTAATTATTAATTTTATTTCCGCTAATTTTGGGCAACTTTTCATAATTAATTATATCTTAATATAATTAACTATTTAAGATTCATGTTTTCAGTTAATTACTAATATTTGGATAAAATTATTTTATTATCCAAAGTCTGCTGCTGAAACTTATATTTAATAAATTACGGGCTGTTACAATCTTCCCCCGTTAAATTGATTCCGTCCTCGGAATCGGATACTTCTGCCAAATTTCGTCTTCTCGTTCCCAAGTTTGCGCAGATCCCTTATGGTATTTCCATTGGACTAACACCATTGGAATTTCCTTGCTGCGCAATTTCGAAACCTCATTATTGATTATACGCTCGGGCTCTTCCTTGTATCGCAATTGTTCATCAATTTGCACGTCTTTCCAAGGAATCACAGCTTCAGCGTCAGCTAAACACTTTCGAATATTACCCACATGAAACACATCATGAATCCCAGTCATTTCGGCAGGCAGCTTTAATCTGTAGGCTTGCAATCCTATACGCTCGAGAATTTCAAAAGGACCCACAAATCGAGGGCTCAACTTCCCCTGTTTGCCGAACCTTACTATTCCTTTTCTTGGCGAGACCTCCAGCAACACTTTATCTCTAACTTCAAACGCGATTGGTTCCGTCTTTTATCATGATACTTCTTTTGTCTGTCTTGAGAAGTTTGAATCCGCTGTCGAATCAACTGTAGTTGGTCATGGGCTTCTTGCAGAATCACTGGTCCAGAGATCGGCCGTTCACCTGTTTCCCTCCAACAGATTGGAGTTCTGCAACGACGTCTGTACAAAGGCTGATATGGAGGCATACCAATAGTCGAGTGATAATTATTGTTATAAGCAAACTCCACAAACGGCAGGTGAGTATCCCAACTTCCACCGAGATCAATCACACAGGCACGTAACATATCTTCTAAGGTCAAAATTGTCCTTTCACTTTGCCCGTCAGTTTCAGGATGATAGGCGGTGCTAATCTTAAGTTCAGTTCCTAGTCCATTCTGAAAAGCCTTCCAAAAACGAGAAGTAAATCTGCTGTCACGGTCCGATATTATAGACAATGGCACACCATGTCTAGTCACGATTTCCTTTACGTACAATTCAGCTAACTTTTCGAGGCGTTCATCTTCACGTATGGGTAGGAATTGAGCTGACTTAGTAAGTCGATCCACTATTACTCTTATAGAGTCATAATTCCGCTTAGTCCTGGGCAGCTTCATCACAAAGTCCATGATTATGTGGTCCCACTTCCATTCCGGGACTGGCAATGGTTGTAGTACCTACCCCATACGGCTTCTGATGTTCCGATTTGACTTGTAAACAAGTCATGCAATTTTCTACATATCGTCCTACGTCCCTCTTCATTCCAGGCCACCAATATTCCGTTTTCAAAACTTGGTACATTATAGTAGAACCAGGATGTACCGAAAATTTTGGCATAAGAGCCTCCGACAGACATTGATCACGAATTCCTCCTAGTCTAGGGACCCATATTCTATTCATGAACCGTCTAAGACCATGATTATCAAAGGTCAGCTTGGTCACATAGGTAACCATACGTTCAGATTTCAAGCTCTCATCCCGAATGGCTTCGGTTTGAGCAGCAATAATCAACTCAGGCAAGGCGGACTCCAAAACAACAGAAGTCAAGGCGTAACATCGGGTATAATGGTCTTGTCCGATTTTGCGGCTTAGGGCATCTGCTACAATGTTTGCTATACCTGGATGGTAAAGGATCTCATAATTGGAGAATTTTGCATAGAGTCGCTCTTTTCGTAGCAATTCTAGCAATTCTCGAAAGAGCTTCGCACGGTCAGATTCAGACTTAGAGTAAATCAAAATGTCATCAATAAAGACTATCACTGATTTGTCCAGCATTGGCCTACATACTCTATTCATAAGGTCCAAAATTGCGGCCGGGGCATTAGTGAGACCGAACGGTTTTGCTAGAAACTCAAAATGGCCGTAACGAGCACGAAATGAGACCTAAATCTCGAGTCTTTCTATCGTCATAAACATAACGTTCACTTCCTTCAGGGGTTCTAATTCTAATTATCCTTTTGGCACAAAGGATTTTAGCATTGATCGTCATGAGCCTGTCCATTCCTATAATAATATCTAATTCTCTAATCCACATCGGTATCAGGTCAAAGTCTGAAGAGAGGTCATCAATCACTAACTTACAGGAACGAAAGATTCTACTTATAGTCACAAAACTCGGGCTCGCAGTTTCTATATCTAATGGTACAGGTAGCATTATTGGAGCAAAATCAAACAGTTTAGCAAACTTTTCAGACACATACGACAGATTAGAGCCAGAGTCAAATAAGATTAAGGCAAGCATATCATTAACAAGAAATGTACCCGTGACGACGTCAGCAGTCTCTTTTGCCTCTTCGGCTGTCATCTGGAAAGATTTCGGTTGATTCCTCGGAGCAGAAGAACCCTTGAACGATTGCCGGGGTGAAAATGCAGGCGGTGGAACAAATCGCGGCCGAGTACAGTCTTTAGCATGGTGCCCAAACGTGATGCAGTTACGGCAAGCCTCATTGCGCTTGGGACATTCTGACCTGTCATGACCTTTCTGCCTACAACAGTAGCACCTCACGAACTCAAGATCACATTTTCCTTCATGAATCTGCTTGCAGCGAGGACAAACAGACCTTGGCGTAGCGGTCACAGCATAAGATTTAGTCTTCTTAAAAGGCTGCTTATCTCCCTGCCTTAAACTTTCACTCTCCATTTTAGATTTTTCTTTCTTGCTAGACTTGGCAATAAAAAGAGTCGCTCGCTCCGGATAGATTTCAAGTTCTCCTACCTTAGCAACTTCAACTACTTCCATATCACTTCCCGGTCTGCCAGAATTCACAAAAAGATCCCTTTGACGTCCCTCAGAGGGCTCATGCCTAAGTTTCCTTTTTCGATTCTTCTTGGGTTTTGCTAACATTTCTTCCCTATACTTCAATTCTAACTCCCGTAACCTAAGTTCTCGCAACCTAAGTTCTTCTTCACGGCGCTTAAAGTCAATTTCACGCTGGATTTCTTCGTCAGTTTGCACAACCGCTTTACCCTTAGTCAGCAAGTCCTTAATTTCCTTAAATCGGTCCTCGACCGACATATCAGTCTGCAGTCGATTCCTATCCATCATCAGCTGTATTTGTCTACGATTTTCATCATTCAGCTTGTGAATGAGATCGAATAATTGAGCCTGCTGGGGAGGCACAAGCGTAGCAGTACTGCTTGAGTCATTAGCAGTATTTTCAGGGGCAGTGCCTAAATCCTCTACATGAACAGATTCTTTGTGTTGATCAGCTGCAGCATCAGCAGCTTTACCAACAGTCGAGGTAGCAGCGACATTTGGATTCTTATCAGCCATTGGCTGAAAATATAAAGGAAATAACTATTATTTCCTGATTCAATTAAGCATAGTTCGAGTCATAATACCTACGTCGGATAATCACATCTAAGTTAATAGATATGAAGGCAGTCAGTCAATCAGGCTGGCACAAAGTCAAGTCAAGGTCGAGTCAAAGTCAAGCAGTCAATCCCTTCCCCATCCTATCAGTCATCATTTGCCTATCTTAGGTCAAGTTGTGTGGGTAGTCCTTTACTAATTAGGTTACCCTAGGCCTCGGTGACTTGTTCGGGAATTCAGAGTCACATAGTCCATATCATACCAGTAGTTTAAGTATCGGGTGGCCAATCCGATGATTAAACTGCTGCTCTGATACCAACTTTGTAACATCCAATTTTTCCATAAACAGTACACGTCATAATGTTTCATTTCATTAAGTAATAAATATTACTAATTGTTTAATACCACAGGTCCATCAGCCTGAATACTTAATTACAACAATAAATTAAAGATCAAATGGTGGTCTAACTAGCTTCTAAATCTTCAATCAGAGTGCGGAAGACTGAACAAGCTACCCGAGACCGCATCATCTTTTCAAAATAGGCGTCTGCAAAAGTCCAAAAGTCTGCTATTCATCAAATGTCCAGAATCACTTAGCCTGGGACGAACTGCCTGCTATGGTCTTGCCTTTATCAGCTTTTCCTGTAAAAGAGTTGTCATGACAGAGTAAGCTAACAATGCTTAGTGAGTTAACAGAGTTCCATTAGTTACCACACACATGCCATACTATCAGCTCCTGCCGGCAAGTCACTACGTCCTGAGACAGCAAAAGGTTGGGAGACAACCCAGTTTGTTTTCCCCTATGTAAAGCCGAAGCCCTACGGGAAGTGTATGGAAACAAGTCATATAGGAAAGGAATCTGCAGATTTCCCTCCTGTGAATGGAGATCTCGCATTCGGTCCTATCGGATGATGCAGTATGCAACGGCAAGTATATAAACAGTCAAGTAAGCAGTAAGCATGATACGTATTTACATGAAATGTAAAAGTGAACATGCAATCAAGGCAATTCAAGTGTCTAGCTTGAGTAATGTCAAAAGTACGCTTCTATGATACAATAAAGTATAAAAGAAAACATGCAGCAACAAACGGAAGTTTCCATACAGTCGATGACATTCACCAATAAGTATCGAAACATATGCATGTAATTAATTAAATCTGTCACTCACAGTGGTCCGTAGTCAGATAATGCTTAACGAATTAAGCGGTTCAGTTTACTCTGTCAAATCGACGGTCTCCTGCAGTTCAGTTTCAAGTCTGGCATATTAATGTCAAGTCTGTATCATAATCTATATAACCCTAGTTATATATATTCAGGTTATTGTCATTACTGGTTATCGAGTCTGAGGTAGTTCCTATTGTCCCAAGGTGAGTCTATTTTATCAGACTAATACGATCCATCTAAATACAGATGTATATATGGCCTTGTAACAATGCCAAACGTATTACTTAGCAAGGTGAAACAGGACATACACATTCTAAGGGTTCGTACAGAGCCTGAGAATTTATTTGTGCATAAAATAGTTATGCAGCTTAAAACTTGTGATTTTTAACCTAATCAAAGAATACTTTCAATTACATAAGGTTGTTTAATAACTTAATCTGATTTAGGAATTAATCTTAGGCCAGGAACAATCTCAGATTCGAATTAAGAAGTTAGATTCGAACCATGCCAGATTTCGAATCTATAGATTCGAATCAAACACACATAGAATCGAAGGCATACACCTAAATTCGAATTTATAGGACATAGACTCAAGCATGGCTAGATTCGAAACATACACATTCGAATCTAGCTAAACAGATTCGAGACTCATAATTTAGATTCTAAGGGATAGATTCGAAACACACATACATTAGATTCTAGGGATAGATTCGAAACACACACACACTTCGAGTTTAACTAGCTAGATTCGAAGCCTAAGGGTTCAAAGTGGTTACTTAGACTCGAAATCACCTACTTAGATTCGAGCATTCATATAGATTCGAAAATGGCACAGATTTGAAGGTACATTCGAGTTTAAAAAGGGGGAAATAGATTCGAAATTTGCATATTTCGAATCTAATCAAAGACCTTCGAATCTGTTCTTCCTGTTCAACGTTTTTTCCAGGTTTTTGCTACTAAACAAGAACATAAATGACGGAAAAATAGATACTAACCTTCGTCCAAGCTAAAACCTTCGACTATAGACGGTTTCCAAGCAAAAACAGGTCCTAAACGGGAGCAAATCAGCTTCAAATGAAGGGAAAATGAGCAAACTCGAAATTGCTCATTCAAAACCGAACCAAAAGACAGAAATAGGGTCGATCTTACCTCAAATCCGGACGAAATCAAACAAGAAATGGTAGATTCGTGAAGAGCTCAACGATCTCTATCTGATGGCGTATGAATCACGAGAATCCAACGGTTCGATTAGGAGAAAAGCTAGAGAGAAGATATAAGCTTAGAGAGAGAAGGAGGAGAGAATTCTTAGATTTCCAAACCTAAGAAATGAGGAGGGGAGGTCATATTTATAGGGAAAAATTAGATTTTCTACTGAATTTTCCGGAATTTGACCAACTTTATTTCCCGACAATCCGATTTGCATTTCAAATGCAAATAATAGCAAGGAAGTTCTAGATTGCTATAATTGCCTTTTAGTCGTATTTTTATTCATTTTAGTCCATTTCGATTTTTCAGTCTTTAATTTGTCATTTAGCTTAAAATTAATTATTAATTTTATTTCCGCTAATTTTGGGCAGCTTTTCATAATTAATTATATCTTAATATAATTAACTATTTAAGATTCATGTTTTCAGTTAATTACTAATATTTGGATAAAATTATTTTATTATCCAAAGTCTGCTGCTGAAACTTATATTTAATAAATTACGGGCTGTTACACATGTTCCTTTATTACTTGCATTGCACAGGACCGCTGTAAGTGACAGATTGCATTACTTACTTGCATGTGTTTCGGTACTTATTGGTGATTGTTTCTGACTTGTATGGAAACATCTTCTGCTGCTTGTTCCTTGATAACTTAATTGTATGTTAGGAACGTATGATAGACACTGCTGAAACTGGACAACTGCTGATGCATGTTCCTTGATTACTTACATTGCTCAGGACCGCTGTGAGTGACAGATTGCATTACTTACTTGCATATGTTTCGGTACTTATTGGTGATTGTTTCTGACTTGTATGGAAACATCTGCTGCTGCTTGTTCCTTGATAACTTAATTCTACGTTAGGAACATATGATAGACACTGCTGAAACTGGACAACTGCTGGTGCATGTTCCTTTATTACTTGCATTGCACAGGACCACTGTGAGTGACAGATTGCATTACTTACTTGCATATGTGTCAGTACTTATTGGTGATTGTTTCAGAATTGTATGGAAACATCTTCTGCTACTTGTTTTTTGATAACTTAATTGTATGTTAGGAACGTATGATAGACACTTCTGAAACTGGACAACTGCTGGTGCACGTTCCTTGATTACTTGCATTGCTCATGACCGCTATGAGTGACAGATTGAATTACTAACTTGCATATGTTTCGGTACTTATTGGTGATTGTTTCTGACTTGTATGGAAACATCTGCTGCTGCTTGTTCCTTGATAAAATAATTGTATGTTAGGAACGTATGATAGACACTGCTGAAACTGGACAACTGCTGGTGCACGTTCCTTGATTACTTGCATTGCTCATGACCACTGTGAGTGACAGATTGCATTACTTACTTGCATATGTTTTGGAACTTATTGGTGATTCTTTCTTACTTGTATGGAAACATCTTCTGTTGCTTGTTCCTTGATAACTTAATTGTATGTTAGGAACGTATGATAGACACTGCTGAAACTGGACAACTGCTAGTGCACGTTCCTTGATTACTTGCATTGCTCATGACCGCTGTGAGTGACAAATTGCATTACTTACTTGCATATGTTTTGGTACTTATTGGTGATTGTTTCTGACTTGTATGGAAACATCTTCTGCTGCTTGTTCCTTGATAACTTAATTGTATGTTAGGAACGTATGATAGACACTGCTGAAACTAGACAACTGCTGGTGCACGTTCCTTGATTACTTGCATTGCTCATGACCGCTGTGAGTGACAACTGGCCTAAAAGTAAGGTATGAATTCAAAAGTTAAACAATAAAACTCGAATGAAGTTATATGAATCTCGAATCATATAATCAATAAACTCGAATGGTGTTGTATGAATCTCGATGAAAGAAGTAATAAACTCGAATAATGATATAATGAAACTCGATTAGTAAAGATCTAAGCTCGAATAATGTGAAGACCACCCCTTACGGGACAGTGCTCACCAGTCTAGGTCCCACATCATGCAATACGATATCAATCAAACTAAGATAGAGTAATTAATTGCGGATATAAAAATTACATGTACATTACAGATTAGGATTTAAGTTTACATATTTCAAAATAAAATTATAAAATTATAAAAGGGTAGCATCTAATCTAGTCATAACATCATAAGTCACATCAAGTCTACCCAAAACCACCACATTTGCTGTCTTCCAATCAGTACCAGAAAGTTTGTTGAGAAGTGGTCTAGGAAAGCTTCAAAACTTGGATTTCTTGATGACCTAAGCACTAGGTCCTGCAGGTGATTTTCCTTTGGCTTTTCCTGTAAAATTTTAAAGCAACATTTGTAAGCAAAGCTTAGTGAGTTTATAGATTTTCAATATTAACATGCGTGTCAAGCGGAGTCATAAATCTAAGCGTGATATGTCTTGGCTGCCGCTACAGCCCTCATCATGATTGAGATATAGTATCTTAAGATCGGATGATGTTCAAACCACACTCACGCTTATATCGTGGGGATCAGCCACATACTGGGCTAGCTACCAGTAGATCAACATGGCCGAACATCGGAGGTCATTACCAAGTTCGTGAGAACTGGTGGAATAGCCGGGTCTAGAACAATAAACCATAAGGGCTAATCAAGCTGAATAAATCTTATCAAGTCTGATCAATGAAGTAAGCATAAGTCTTAGGAGTCATGATAGCAACGAATCATAAAGCAAAGTCTGAAGCGCTAATAAATGCAATATGAAATGATAAGCAAATAGCTATCATGATTCACTGGGCAACACCCATCCATGGTGTGCACATGTCTCAATCTAGCTGATAAATGAATGTCAAATAATGTAACAGCATCAATATATCTCAAACGGATCTTTGCATGTTCAATTTGAATATCTATAACTCACAGGTCTGGGTCTTGGTCAAACAGATATATGAATCTGCCACCTGAGTTATCTCAGGATTTTGTCAATCTGCAATCTGTCAATCAATTCTCTGACCCGCTTTTAAGTCTTTAAAAAATCTTTGTCTTTATGTTCAGAATTTCACTGAACCTGTCCAGAATTATATCATATAAATCCCATATCAATATCATTATCATTATCATGGAATTTCATCATCTTTTGGTCATTAAAGTCTTTAATTCTATCTGATTCTGATAACTTTCAGTTCATCAATATTTTGTTCGATCATATTCTTTATTCCTTTAAATTTGCCAATAGTTCTCTAAATATATATATATATAACAATTTATATATATTTATATGGTCATTTATTTTAACTAAAATATTAAAATATAATAATTGCATTTCGGACCATTAATTTCGGATTAGCCCGGATTGGGATCCGGATTCGGATCGTCCGGATCCGGACACATCCGAATTGGGGACCGAATTGGGTACCGAATTCGGACTTGGTACATCCGAATTAGCATTGGTTCCGAAATCAGTATCATTTTCAATATAAGCACCGAATTTCGGATCATTAAAACCCGAAATAGTGATATCCGAATTTGTGAAGCATCCGAATTGGACCCATCATCCGAACCGAATCATAGGTCCGAAATGGACAACATCCGAATTCGGTCCTACCCGAATTCGGATCCATACTTAGCATTTTTCCCAGAAATTGTTCTTGGTGTTCTTGAATATTTTCATACGGATTTTTCTTAAATTTTCCCTAAACTTATTTAAATTAACCTGCAAAGTATTCTATTGTTGTAATACCATTATTTGAGTGTTTTTATACATTTTTCCCTATCAATAACACACTAACTAGATCAGGATCGTCCAAAATTGAACATTTTTGTCAAGAACACAATTTTTATAAAAATTTCGATTTCTTCTTATTTTGGACAATCTTATCACTGATTTTGTTTTCTGTTACATATACTATCATTAATTCATCATTATCTATCCTTATTTCAAACATGCAACAAGATTTTCAGATCATCAATTCGGTTTTATAAAAACCGAACATAAACTCAAACATTTCATAATTTTAAGTAATCCTTACCTTAAATCCTTGTAAATCCTTGTTGATTGTTGCTAATTGTAACTTCCTTTGAGTTAAATCTTCAATCAATTGCAATTTAAATGTGAATTCTTGAATTTTTGTGAATGTTCCGAAAGTTTAGTGAGAGAGTAGAGAGAGAGAGTGAAATTCTTAAATGATTTGTTAAATGACCATTAATTTGGTTAATATATGTGACCAAACTATATTTGTAGTTTAACCCACTAAACTTTTGTATTTTACATCTCTTTATTTTAATCATCCTAATTATATTATAAATATAATTAAAATTATATTTACTTAATAAAATTTTCATTTCTTAATTACTCTTTGCAATATAAATAATATAACAAAATTATATTATTATTTCAAAATCACATATTACACGATCGATAAAAGTTAGGTTGTTACAGAATGGGCTCCACCACGCACAAACTTCGTCCCCGAAGTTAGCTATGTTCGAACAGACTGGGATAAGTAGCTTTCATAACATCTCTGGATTCCCAAGACTGATGCGAACCTTTGTGGTGTTTCCACTGGACGAGCACCATCTGTATCTCTTTATTTCTAAGCTTCTTAGTCTTCGAGTCCAGAATACGTTCTGGCTCTTCAACCACTCGAAGCTTTTCATCTATCTGCAGGTTAACGTGTGGTAACTGTATTTCTCTTTCGTCAGCTAAGCTTTTCCTTAAATGACTAACATGGAATACAGGGTGTATTCCAGCTAAGTCAGCCGTTAGTTCAAGACGATAAGACTGATTCCCAATCTTTTCGACGATCTTGAACGGTCCGATAAATCTCGGAGATAACTTGTTTCTTTTAATGAACCGTACCACATTCTTCATTGGGGATACTTTCAGCATCACCCAATCGTTAACTGCAAAACTGATGGATCTATGCCGATTGTCATAATATGACTTCTGCCTGCTTTGAGCTTCAAGTATGTTTCTTCTAACGAGTTGAATCTTTTCGTGTGTCAACTGTAGAAGGGCAGGACCTGCTATTGGTGATTCGCCTGTTTCGCGCCAACAGGTAGGAGTTCTGCACTTTCTTCCGTACAAAGCTTCAAAAGGGGCCATCTTGATCGTTGAATGATAACTGTTATTGTAAGAGAATTCGACCAATGGCAAATGGTCATCCCAGTTACCACCTAAATCAAGAATGCAGGCACGAAGCATATCTTCAAGAGTTAGAATAGTACGCTCACTCTGGCCATCTGCATTTGGATGATAAGCAGTACTCATGGATATCCGAGTACCCATCCCTTCTTGTAATGCCTGCCAGAATCTGGATGTGAAGCGACTATCACAATCAGAAACGATAGACTTTGGCACACCGTGACGAGAAATAATTTCAGAGATATACAGCTGCGCCAATCTATCGAGAGAATATGTTTCTTTCATCGGAATGAAATGTGCTGATTTCGTTAATCGGTCAACGACTACCCAGATGGAGTCGTGCTGTCTTTTGGTCTTTGGCAGCTTCGTAATGAAGTCCATTGTTATATGCTCCCACTTCCACTCAGGAACTGGTAGTGGTTGCATATCCCCGAAGGGTTTCTGATGTTCTGCCTTAACCATCTGACAGACTCTGCAGTTTTCAACACACTTACCGATATCTTTCTTCATTCCTGGCCACCAGTAGTCAGCTTTCAGATCAAAGTACATCTTTGAGCTGCCAGGATGAATAGATAACTTGGACTGATGAGCTTCGGACAGAAGAGTGCTACGAATAGAACCATATTTAGGAACCCAGATTCGGTTTCCCTTAAGACAGTGAAGTCTCAAATGGTTCAGAGTTAGAAATTGTAGTTGCCCTTTTAGATTTTCAGAATCTATGTTCTCTTCTTTCAGCGCTTCAGTTTGAGCAACTCGAATATCTTCAATAAGATTAGAAGAGAATATAACTGGAGTTAGGGCATAACAGCACTTTTCTGGATATACTTTTCTACTCAACGCATCCGCGACAACATTTGCTTTGCCGGGATGATATAAGATCTCGCAATCATAATCCTTGATAAGCTCCAAGGATCGACGCTGTTTCATGTTAAGATCTTTTTGAGTGAAAAGATATTTGAGACTCTTATGATCGGTGTAGAGCTGACACCGAGTCCCATATAGATAGTGACGCCAGATTTTCAAAGCAAAGGTAACGGCAGCCAACTCAAGGTCATGAGTTGGTGCACTTTTCTCGTAGTCTTTTAATTGCCTTGAAGCGTAGGCAATTACTTTTCCCCTTTGCATAAGAACACATCCTAAGCCAGTACCAGAAGCGTCGCTGTAAACAACGAAATCGTCATTACCTTCTGGCAAGGCTAGAATCGGCGCTT
Organism: Centrapalus pauciflorus; assembly: GCA_020465985.1. Lineage (NCBI taxonomy): Eukaryota > Viridiplantae > Streptophyta > Magnoliopsida > Asterales > Asteraceae > Centrapalus > Centrapalus pauciflorus. The sequence goes on along the minus strand of JAANYP010008973.1, from coordinate 15,327 downwards.
GAATAAGCTTTTGCTTCAGAATGTTAAATGCCTCTTGCTGTTTATCTGTCCAAACGAAAGGAGTATTCTTTCGTGTTAGCATCGTTAGAGGTACAGCAATCTTCGAGAAATCATTTATGAATCGCCGATAATAACCGGCCAATCCAAGGAAACTTCTTATCTCGGAGGCATTGCGAGGTGTTTGCCACTTCTGAACAGCCTCGACTTTTGAAGGATCAACGGAAATCCCTTCGCCAGAAACAATATGGCCAAGGAACTGGATCTATAAGAATCAAGATAGAATTTCAAATTCTGAGGTGAATCATAGAATGGTTAAAGAAACAGCTCAAGACTTATATAATAGAAATTATACCTGTCTGAGCCAGAATTCGCACTTAGAAAACTTTGCATAGAGTCTTTCTTTTCTAAATAACTCTAGCAATTGTCGTAAATGAATAGAATGATCAGCCTCCGTTTTGGAGTAAATCAGAATATCGTCTATGAATACGATAACTGATTTATCCAACATTGGTCTGCACACGCGATTCATGAGGTCCATGAACGCTGCGGGTGCATTTGTCAAGCCGAACGGCATCACGAGAAATTCGTAATGACCGTATCTTGTACGGAAGGCTGTCTTTGGAATATCTTCTTCTCTGACTTTTAACTGATGATACCCAGAACGGAGATCTATTTTTGAAAAGTAACTGGCTCCTTGTAACTGATCAAACAGATCATCGATTCTGGGCAGAGGATACTTATTCTTTATTGTAACCTTGTTCAACTCGCGGTAATCGATGCACATACGGAAAGTTCCGTCTTTCTTTTTAACAAATAGTACTGGTGCACCCCACGGAGAAGAACTCGGTCGGATAAACCCCTTCTCCAACAGCTCTTGCAGTTGCTTTGACATTTCCTGCATTTCTGCAGGTGCAAGTCTGTATGGAGCTTTTGCGATAGGAGCCGCACCAGGAACCAAGTCAATACTGAACTCGACTTGTCGTTCCGGTGGCACTCCGGAAATATCGTCAGGAAATACGTCTGGGAACTCACAGACGATAGGAATATCGGATAAAGGTTTCTTTTGAGCTTCGGAGTTAGATTCAGATGAAACATAGCAAAGGTAAGAGTCGTGACCTTTAGACAAGTATTTGTGAGCTTTTTCTACAGTTATGAAACAATGTGCACCTTTACGCTTCTCGCCCTTGATCTCAAGTACTCGGCCGTCTGAAGATTTGATTCTGATGATTCGTCGGTTGAAGATAATTGTAGCTTCGTTGTTCATTAACCAATCCATGCCGATGATGACGTCAAATTCTTTTAACAGAATCGGGATGAGGTCGAGGTTGAACACAATGTTATTGATAAGTAGAGTGCAGTTACGATAAACAGAATCAGCCATAACATAGTTGTTGCTGGCTGTCTCGATATCAAGTATCACAGGAAGCTTCGAGGGAGATTTATATAATCTTTGAGCGAAGGTAGTTGATATGAAGGAACGACTAGCACCGGAATCAAATAATACGCGAGCAGGAATTGTATTTAACAGAAACGTACCGGTGACTACGTCTGGTGTTTCTCTCGCCTCTTCAGCTGTAATTTGGAAAGCTCGAGTCCGTGCAGTCGGCGTTGCAGCAGAACTTTTCCCTGTAGAACCTTTGGCTGATGATTGAGACTGATAACGCGATCCGCTACGACACTGGTACATAAAGTGTCCTCTTTTTCCACAATTCGCACATCCTCGTCCCTGCTGCGGACATTCATCACTGCTGTGACCGATCATGTTGCACGCGAAGCAAGTAACGTCTTCTGGATTGCATAACCCCATATGAGACTTTCTGCATCTCTTGCAGAATCGTGGCTCGTTTGTCAGTGAGTAGGCTTGCGCTTTCGGTTGTGAACTATGCTGATAGGATTGCTGAGATTGTTGGGACTGAGACTTATTCGGCCTAAAGAATCTGCCAAATCGTTGTTTCTTTGGAGGAGACGGATTCATCGGGTTAGTAGACGGAGCATAAAGCTGATCACCATACTCTAAGTAACCTCGCTCGATTTGTCTAGCCGCTTCAACCATTTCCAAGTAACTCTTGTATTTGATCGCGCACATGGGATGTCTGTATCTAGGATTGAGTCCTACTCGGAACCTATTCATTTTCCTTTCCTCTGTTGCCACTTGGTAAGAAGAGTAGCCACATAATCTCGAAAATTCGTGTTCATATTCATCTACAGTCTTCGTTCCCTGAGTCAGTTGCATTAATTGGACTTCCATCTTATCTTGCTGGTCAACTGGGCAGTATTTCGCATTGAACATGTCTAGAAACTGCTCCCATTCTAAAGTCTGAATCACCTCCTCACCATAGATACTTCGCTGGGTTTTCCACCAGGCACGAGCAGCTCCCACAAATAGTGCAGACGCATAGCTTACTTTCTTCGAATCTAGACAATCAGAAATCCTGAAGATTTCTTCAGTATGACTAATCCAATCCATCGCCTGGATCGGATTCACTGTACCCTCAAAGTTCAGGGCACCGCTCGCTTTAAAATCTTTGAATTTGCAGCCTTTTGGCTGAGCTATTTGGGTTTCTGGGTTAGATTTATCAGAATCAGATTCATTGGTCTGGACTTGCTTTTCTTTTCTCTTATTTTTCTTTTCTTCACGTCTTTTAGCTTCGGCCTCATCTCTGGCACGAAACTGTTCTTGCATCATTTTGTTTTGTTGTTCTGAGTGTTGGGCTAGAAATTGTTGCATCATTTCAAACATTTGTTGTTGGGTCATATTGTTGGGAATATCACCTGATCCTGATCCTGACATCTTCTACTGAAAATTAAAATCAATTAACTATCAGTTTATAGACTTAGATCTATGTACCCTTTTTCCCATCCTAACAGTCTGTACATCCTATCTCAGTTCAAACCACCTAAATGATTGATACATATGTATTGCTTCAGTTTGAGATCAAGTATACTTACGTAATACTTGATTCACTCAAACTAGTGCTCTGATACCATCCTGTGAAGACCACCCCTTACGGGGCAGTGCTCACCAGTCTAGGTCCCACATCATGCAATACGATATCAATCAAACTAAGATAGAGTAATTAATTGCGGAATTAAAAATTACATGTACATTACAGATTAGGATTTAAGTTTACATATTTCAAAATAAAATTATAAAATTATAAAAGGGTAGCATCTAATCTAGTCATAACATCATAAGTCACATCAAGTCTACCCAAAACCACCACATTTGCTGTCTTCCAATCAGTACCAGAAAGTTTGTTGAGAAGTGGTCTAGGAAAGCTTCAAAACTTGGATCTTGAATGACCTAAGTACTAGGTCCTGCAGGTGATTTTCCTTTGGCTTTTCCTGTAAAATTTTAAAGCAACATCTGTAAGCAAAGCTTAGTGAGTTTATAGATTTTCAATATTAACATGCGTGTCAAGCGGAGTCATAATTCTAAGCGTGATAAGTCTTGGCTGCCGCTACAGCCCTCATCATGATTGAGATATAGTATCTTAAGATCGGATGATGTTCAAACCACACTCACGCTTATATCGTGGGGATCAGCCACATACTGGGCTAGCTACCAGTAGATCAACATGGCCGAACATCGGAGGTCATTACCAAGTTCGTGAGAACTGGTGGAATAGCCGGGTCTAGAACAATAAACCATAAGGGCTAATCAAGCTGAATAAATCTTATCAAGTCTGATCAATGAAGTAAGCATAAGTCTTAGGAGTCATGATAGCAACGAATCATAAAGCAAAGTCTGAAGCGCTAATAAATGCAATATGAAATGATAAGCAAATAGCTATCATGATTCACTGGGCAACACCCATCCATGGTGTGCACATGTCTCAATCTAGCTGATAAATGAATGTCAAATAATGTAACAGCATCAATATATCTCAAACGGATCTTTGCATGTTCAATTTGAATATCTATAACTCACAGGTCTGGGTCTTGGTCAAACAGATATATGAATCTGCCACCTGAGTTATCTCAGGATTTTGTCAATCTGCAATCTGTCAATCAATTCTCTGACCCGCTTTTAAGTCTTTAAAAAATCTTTGTCTTTATGTTCAGAATTTCACTGAACCTGTCCAGAATTATATCATATAAATCCCATATCAATATCATTATCATTATCATGGAATTTCATCATCTTTTGGTCATTAAAGTCTTTAATTCTATCTGATTCTGATAACTTTCAGTTCATCAATATTTTGTTCGATCATATTCTTTATTCCTTTAAATTTGCCAATAGTTCTCTAAATATATATATATATAACAATTTATATATATTTATATGGTCATTTATTTTAACTAAAATATTAAAATATAATAATTGCATTTCGGACCATTAATTTCGGATTAGCCCGGATTGGGATCCGGATTCGGATCGTCCGGATCCGGACACATCCGAATTGGGGACCGAATTGGGTACCGAATTCGGACTTGGTACATCCGAATTAGCATTGGTTCCGAAATCAGTATCATTTTCAATATAAGCACCGAATTTCGGATCATTAAAACCCGAAATAGTGATATCCGAATTTGTGAAGCATCCGAATTGGACCCATCATCCGAACCGAATCATAGGTCCGAAATGGACAACATCCGAATTCGGTCCTACCCGAATTCGGATCCATACTTAGCATTTTTCCCAGAAATTGTTCTTGGTGTTCTTGAATATTTTCATACGGATTTTTCTTAAATTTTCCCTAAACTTATTTAAATTAACCTGCAAAGTATTCTATTGTTGTAATACCATTATTTGAGTGTTTTTATACATTTTTCCCTATCAATAACACACTAACTAGATCAGGATCGTCCAAAATTGAACATTTTTGTCAAGAACACAATTTTTATAAAAATTTCGATTTCTTCTTATTTTGGACAATCTTATCACTGATTTTGTTTTCTGTTACATATACTATCATTAATTCATCATTATCTATCCTTATTTCAAACATGCAACAAGATTTTCAGATCATCAATTCGGTTTTATAAAAACCGAACATAAACTCAAACATTTCATAATTTTAAGTAATCCTTACCTTAAATCCTTGTAAATCCTTGTTGATTGTTGCTAATTGTAACTTCCTTTGAGTTAAATCTTCAATCAATTGCAATTTAAATGTGAATTCTTGAATTTTTGTGAATGTTCCGAAAGTTTAGTGAGAGAGTAGAGAGAGAGAGTGAAATTCTTAAATGATTTGTTAAATGACCATTAATTTGGTTAATATATGTGACTAAACTATATTTGTAGTTTAACCCACTAAACTTTTGTATTTTACATCTCTTTATTTTAATCATCCTAATTATATTATAAATATAATTAAAATTATATTTACTTAATAAAATTTTCATTTCTTAATTACTCTTTGCAATATAAATAATATAACAAAATTATATTATTATTTCAAAATCACATATTACACGATCGATAAAAGTTAGGTTGTTACAAATAACACTTTGATGAAACTCGAATAAAGAAACAATTTTCTCGGATGATGCAGTATAAAACTCGAATGATGAAGATAAAAATCTCGATTTCTAAGGGATGAAACTCGAATAAAGAAGCAAGAAACTCGGGCAATGTTGTATAAAACTCGACTATAGCTATATGAAACTCGAATGACAAAGGCATAAAACTCGATCAAAGTGTGATAAAACTCGGGCATAATGTTATAAAAACTCGATCAAAACTGAACCACTCGAATTAAACTACATAAAACTCGATTCACACTTGAATCGAGTTTAACCTTCCAGAAATTTTTCTAAGTATGTATGTATAAATACGGTGATAATAAATGCTGCCACCTCTTTTGCACGCCTTTTTGTACTTTTATTAATATAAAAATTGAAAAGCCATACTACTTATCACTCTAAAAAGTAAGTTGTCCTTTAAAGGACAACTAGCTTGTACTTTTGTATTATTATATTAATAAACAACATACAACATACAATCATAACAATCGGCCACACCTTTTTGATAAACACTCAACCGGTTTTACCTTTTCACTTTTCATCATCAAAATTATTTTAAATTTCTTTATCATTAATTTAAATAACCGATTTTTCTTCTATAAGTAGAAGCCAACACCCATTTCCAAAAATCACACCAACACACATATTCTCTCAAGAAAGAAAATCGGCCAACCATATTTGAGGATTTCAAGTGTTCTTCAAACCTTTGTAAGTTTTTCTTATTTACTTTATTTTCCACCTTAAAAAAAAAATTTATAAAACATGAAAAATTAAATATATTTACTAAAATATAATACTTTTCATTTACAACTCGGTTTTCATAATACTCGTGAAATTTTCCATGCAAAATATATGAATACCCTTTCATAATGATGCACATGCTCGTATATATATGTATGCATTTTCGTATATATATCAATACATATGTACATACGTATGCATGCATGCATCAAAATGTCCTTGGAAATAAACTACTTAAAATCATTTGTGTAAATCGGAATTAATACAACAAATTATATTTTTAAATAAATTACTTGAACATAACTACAAATCAGTATCAACATATAAAATCCCACGAAATTATTCACACATCACCCCACAAGTATATGAAAATATTTACGAAATATTCAAACACGTATTATGATGATATTGACCCGAACTCGTAAAAATATTAGGACGAGTCTCAACCATTCAAACAAGTGTTCAACTCAGATCTAAAAACATCATCAAAAATCCACAAGGTGAGTCTTCATAGTCCCCTTTTTCACATCATTATGTTTTGGGATGAAATACATGCTTCGTTTTTATATGGACACAAAACTTCTCAATTCTATTATGTATTACATATGTGATTTCCGCCCTTATATCATGAAATGGTTAGTTGCATTTGTTTGCAAGCGCGAATATATTGTGGATAGATCTATTGGGAGTCATGTCCCCCACTCGGGTTAGTGGTTTAGCTAACTGCAGGTGCATATATATTCAACACACGGTATTACGTATGGGAATACTGCTCGGGGCAAACTCATTCTAATTAAGCTTCGGTGACATGATGGTTTATGTAATACATCTCATGGAATTTATGATTTTATAAATTCAACTCATCTGATAGTGTCCATACAACTGGTCTTTTCGCGTAAACCTATGAACTCACCAACAATTTTTGTTGACGTATTTTAGTATGTATTTTCAGGTAATTAAGGCAAGTGTGCCTTCGGATACACCAACTTTCAAGCTTCCGCATTTCATGGAGTCGCATGCATATTTCGAAACTAGCGGAGATTTGACTGCATTATTTTTGGACGCATTAATTATGTATCAGAATCTCTGTATTATGCGAACTTCATTCCTTTCATTTTGTAAAACATTAATACATTTTTAAATTTTAATGATGTAATATTTCGAAAACGTCCATATAGTGGTCGTTCGTTATAATTATGGTTACGCTTCCGCACTCGTCACGTCTCGCTGCCAACCAAGGTAGCAGGGTGTGACAGATTGGTATCAGAGACATAGTTATAGTGAACTAGGTTGCATTAGTACCCTAGACTATAACTGCACATAAAATTTGCTGATTTTAAAGAATGTTTTTGTAACTAACTAAAAGATTACAAATGAACCTTGTTAGCAGAAACTATGAACCATCCAGAAACTATCATTCTGTCTGACTCAGAGAAGGAATACACTCCCGCAAGTCCCACGGCCACGGAAGTCTTCCCAGAAGAAGAAACCTCGGAGGAGGAGGACCCCTCGGAAGATCCGATGGAGGAATCTGAAGAAGAGCCGATGGAGGAAGAGGATCCCTCACCGCCGACGGTCCCTGCTCGCGTCCCATACCACCCGGCCGAACCATCATATAAGCCGTATAGGCCTTACCCTAACGGCCCAAAGATGTTGTACACACCCCGGAAACGGGTAAACATACCCAGAAGGGAGACTATTCCTGTTCCGACTCCCCAGGCCAATCCTCCACACCGACGGGTAGACGCCCGGCGATGGACCTGGATACCAGAGACCCTCCGCGAGTGGAGGCAGATGGAAGGAATTCCTCCTACTTTTGAGATCGGAGGACCATCCACCGCACCTGTCTCATCGCTCACCCAAGAGCCTGCCGATCAGACCATACCACTTTTGGTCGCAAGGTCTACCAGGCATGACCACCAGATTCGGTCACTTAACCTGGATATCGGGGAGATGACCGCTCGTTTGGAGCGGGAGGAGTTGAAAAACTCCAACATATATTGGGCCAATCAGCACGCCCTTGCTATACAGCAGGACGGACTGAATGAGCTTCGGCAGCAACTAGCCGAAAGCCAAGCCCGGGTCGAGGAGCTGACGCAGCGCCTCAGTGCGATGGAAAAGGGAGGGACCCCTGATCACTCCCACACCTAGTACTTTTCCATTTCCCTTGTATTAGTAGGAAAAATATCATGTAATAGCATAGGATAAAAATTTTCGGGTAATAACCCGCCCCTAATGTAAGAAAAAAAAATTTTCGAATAATTAATGAAAATTCCCAAAATATTTATGAGATTGTGCTTGATGATTATAGTATTGTGCTACATCTTTAAGATTCAACTTCTTACACTATGATTTTCTTTAAACTTCAAGATAATGCCGCCAAAACGAACAATGAATGCAGCTGACATTGAAGAGCTTGTTGCACAAAGGGTGGCTGCTGCCATAGCTACCTACGAGGCAAACCGGAATAGCACAGCCAATGGGGATGGTGGTGCCAGTCGCACCACGGGAGGAGCTGAAACTCACACGAAAGGTTGTGGGATTAAAGGGTTTTTAAGTTGCAAACCCCGGTGTTTCAATGGAACTGAAGGAGCAGTCGGTTTGATCCGTTGGTTTGAAAAATTAGAATCCGTATATCGTGTCAGCGGGTGTGCTGAAGGAGACAAGGTGAAATTTGCTACTCACACCTTGCAAGATAGCGCTCTCACATGGTGGAATTCCTACGTCCAGTCTGTAGGTATTGACGAAGCCTACCAGCTCACGTGGTCCACGTTGAAACAGATGATGACGGACGAGTACTGTCCGAGAAACGAACTCCAGAAAATGGAATCGGAGTTCTGGAACTTATCAATGAAAGGAACGGACATTGCAGGATATACCAACCGATTCCATGAACTAAGTATCCTATGTCCGCAAATGGTAACTCCGGAATACAAGAAGATTGAACGCTATATTTGGGGACTCGCTCCTCAAATACAAGGAAACGTCACAGCCTCCAACCCATCCACCATACAAGACGCCATCAGAATGGCCAACAATCTTATGGACCAGGTATTCCGGAGGAACGAAGCCAAAGCCGGAGAAAACAAGAGAAAGTGGGAAGAAAAGAACGGAAAGAACGCGGGTTCACAGTCCAAGAAGCCCGAGACCGTTAAAGCCTATGTAGCAGGAGTTGAGCCAAGGAGAGGCTATACCGGTACCAAGCCTTTTTGCACCAAATGCAGCTTCCACCACAACCCTGGCCCCTGTACAACCCAATGCGGAAAATGCAAACGTTTGGGCCATATGGCCAAAGATTGTAGATCCGGAGCCCCGGGTGCCAGTGGTAGCAACCCGAGGGGCTGTTTCGAATGTGGCGCAACTGGACACATCAAGAGTGAGTGTCCGAAATTGAGGAAAGACGGAGGAGCTCAGGGGAGAGCATTTGTGTTGGGAGCAGGAGACGCTCGTCAGGACCCCCACGTGGTATCAGGTACGTTTCTCCTAAACGATATTTACGCTTACGTACTCTTTGATATTGGGGCTGATAGGAGCTTTATATCCGATAAGCTTAGCCAGCAGTTGAATGTTACTACTCTTCCCTTAGACAACTTATATACAATAGAACTGGCGGATGTCAAAATAATAAAGGCAAGTAGTATCATTAAGGAATGCACACTAAAGCTAGCAGATCACTCCTTTAAGATAGACTTAATGCCTATAGAACTCGGAAGTTTTGATGTGGTGATTGGTATGGACTGGTTGTCACATAACCAGGCTGAGATTTTGTGTGATAAGAAAGTGGTGCGAATACCACTCAGTAAGAAGAAAGTCCTCACGGTCCAAGGGGAAAAGAAGAACCGACAATTGAATGTCATATCCGGCCTAAGAACATTAAAATGTCTTAGGAAGGGTTGTCATGTAGTGTTGGTCCAGATCATAGAAAAAGAGTCAAAGGAAAAACGACTTGAAGATATTCCAGTAGTACGTGAGTACCCGAAGGTATTCCCGGAAGACTTGCCTGGGCTTCCTCTAGCTAGGCAAGTAGAATTTCAAATCGATTTGGTGCCAGGAGCTGCACCGGTCGCAAGAACCCCATATAGGCTCGCACCTTCTGAGATGCAAGAACTATCCAGTCAATTGCAAGAATTGATGGATAAAGGATTCATTCGACCAAGTTCCTCACCTTGGGGAGCTCCGGTTTTGTTCGTTAAAAAGAAAGACGGATCCTTCAGAATGTGCATAGACTATCGAGAACTAAACAAGTTAACGGTAAAGAACCGCTACCCTCTCCCTAGGATTGATGACCTGTTCGACCAGCTACAGGGATCTAGCTTCTACTCAAAGATTGATCTGCGCTCCGGTTATCATCAAGTAAAAGTTCGGGAAGAAGATATCCCCAAGACGGCATTCAGAACTCGTTATGGACATTACGAATTCCAGGTGATGCCATTCGGTTTAACCAACGCACCAGCCGTATTTATGGACCTCATGAATCGGGTGTGTAAACCATATCTGGATAAATTTGTAATAGTGTTCATAGACGATATCCTAATCTATTCCAGAAGTAAAGAAGAGCATGAACAACATCTCAAGTTGATCTTGGAGTTGTTAGAGAAAGAGCAGCTATACGCCAAATTTTCAAAATGTGAATTTTGGTTGCGAGAAGTAAAATTCCTTGGGCATGTGATCAACAGTCAGGGAATTCAGGTTGACCCATCAAAGATCGAGGCCATAAAGAACTGGGCAATCCCTAGAACCCCCACAGAAGTCCGCCAATTTCTAGGACTTGCCGGTTATTATAGGCGATTCATTGAGAACTTCTCGAAGATAGCAGGTTCCTTAACGGAGTTGACCCGTAAGGATGTGAAATACGTCTGGGGTGAAGAGCAGGAAAAGGCGTTTCAGCTGCTTAAGCAGAGGTTGTGTAGTGCACCAATTCTGTCCCTACCCGAAGGGACTGAAAATTTTGTAGTCTACTGTGATGCCTCGCACAACGGATTAGGTTGTGTGCTCATGCAAAGGGACAAGGTCATCGCTTATGCATCACGACAGCTCAAGATTCACGAGGTAAACTATACGACTCATGACCTGGAACTGGGAGCAGTGGTGTTTGCTCTCAAATTATGGAGGCACTATTTGTATGGAACCAAGTGCACGGTGTTCACGGACCACAAAAGCCTCCAGCATATTCTGAATCAGAAAGAGTTAAATATGAGGCAACGACGTTGGGTGGAACTTCTTAGCGACTATGACTGCGAGATTCGCTACCATCCAGGAAAAGCAAATGTCGTAGCTGACGCCCTAAGCCGAAAGGAACGGGTTAAGCCATTGAGAGTCCGAGCTTTGGTCATGACTATACAGTCAAACCTAAACTCTCAAGTCCGAGAGGCACAAGAAGAAGCAGTCAAGGAGGATAATCTGCTGAATGAAGCACTGAGAGGCATGGATAAGCAGTTTGAAATTAAGTCAGATGGATGTCGATACTTCATGGGCAGAATTTGGTTACCGAAATTTGGAGGCGTAAGGAAATTGGTCATGGATGAAGGGCACAAAACAAGATATGCTATTCATCCAGGGTCGGACAAGATGTATCACGATTTGAAGGGATCATACTGGTGGCCAAACATGAAGGCTGACATTGCTACTTATGTCAGCAAGTGCTTAACATGTTTAAAAGTTAAGGCTGAGCATCAAAGGTCGTCAGGATTGCTAGTCCAGCCAGAGATACCCCAATGGAAGTGGGAAAATATCACCATGGATTTTATCACTAAGTTGCCAAAGACTTCTGGAGGTTATGACACCATCTGGGTGATCGTGGATCGGCTGACCAAGACCACACACTTCCTGCCAATCAAGGAGACTGACAAGATGGATACGTTAACACGAACCTATCTTAAGGAGGTCGTCTCAAGGCATGGGGTGCCAGTATCCATTATATCAGACAGAGACAGCCGATTTACGTCAAGGTTCTGGCAATCATTGCAAGAAGCACTAGGAACGCGTCTGGATATGAGCACAGCCTATCACCCGCAAACGGACGGTCAGAGTGAAAGAACGATTCAAACATTGGAAGATATGCTAAGGGCATGTGTCATCGACTTTGGAAAAAGTTGGGACAGACACCTGCCATTAGTCGAGTTTTCTTATAACAACAGTTATCACGCGAGCATTAAGACCGCCCCATTCGAGGCACTCTATGGATGAAAGTGTCGATCACCTCTTTGTTGGGCTGAAGTAGGGGATAGTCAGATTACTGGACCTGAGATCATCCAGGAAACTACAGAGAAGATAGCCCAGATTCGGAACCGATTGAAGATTGCGCGGGATCGACAGAAGAGTTATGCAGACATCCGACGGAAGGATTTGGAATTCCAAGAGGGAGATCAAGTGATGCTGAAAGTCTCGCCTTGGAAAGGCGTAATCCGTTTTGGAAAACGAGGAAAACTCAATCCTCGTTATATCGGACCATTCAAAATCACCAGAAGAATTGGCCCGGTAGCTTACCGACTCGATCTACCCCCAGAGCTTAGTAACGTTCATAATACCTTCCACGTATCCAATCTTAAGAGATGTCTGGCTGATGAATCACTCGTGATACCCATGGACGAGCTGGAGATAGACGATAAGTTGAATTTCATTGAGCAACCGGTGGAAATAATGGACCGAGAAGTCAAGAAACTCAAGCACAGTCGAATTCCAATAATAAAGGTCCGATGGAACTCTAAACGAGGTCCTGAGTTTACTTGGGAACGCCAAGATCAATTCTGAGAGAAGTACCCCCAGCTGTTCTCAAAAGTCCAAGCAGAGGAGAACACGAGCTAATTTCGGGACGAAATTCCTTCAACAGGGGGAGACTGTAACAACTGGCCTAAAAGTAAGGTATGAATTCAAAAGTTAAACAATAAAACTCGAATGAAGTTATATGAATCTCGAATCATATAATCAATAAACTCGAATGGTGTTGTATGAATCTCGATGAAAGAAGTAATAAACTCGAATAATGATATAATGAAACTCGATTAGTAAAGATCTAAGCTCGAATAACACTTTGATGAAACTCGAATAAAGAAACAATTTTCTCGGATGATGCAGTATAAAACTCGAATGATGAAGATAAAAATCTCGATTTCTAAGGGATGAAACTCGAATAAAGAAGCAAGAAACTCGGGCAATGTTGTATAAAACTCGACTATAGCTATATGAAACTCGAATGACAAAGGCATAAAACTCGATCAAAGTGTGATAAAACTCGGGCATAATGTTATAAAAACTCGATCAAAACTGAACCACTCGAATTAAACTACATAAAACTCGATTCACACTTGAATCGAGTTTAACCTTCCAAAAATTTTTCTAAGTATGTATGTATAAATACGGTGATAATAAATGCTGCCACCTCTTTTGCACGCCTTTTTGTACTTTTGTTAATATAAAAATTGAAAAGCCATACTACTTATCACTCTAAAAAGTAAGTTGTCCTTTAAAGGACAACTAGCTTGTACTTTTGTATTATTATATTAATAAACAACATGCAACAAACAATTATGAAATCGGCCACACCTTTTTGTCCAACACTCAACCGAAAACACCTTTTCTTTTCATCATTTCACTAAATACTAATTAGTTTATCATTATTTTTAATAACCTTTTTTCTTCTATAAATAGAAGACAAAACCCATTTCACAAAAACACACCAACATACCTATTCTCTCAAAGAAAGAAAAATCGGCCAACCATATTGATTTCAAGTGTTCTTCCACTTTTGTAAGTTTTTCTTATATACTTTATTTTTCCACCTTAAAAATTTATAAAACATGAAAAATCAAATATATTTACCAAAATATAATACTTTTCATTTACAACTCGGTTTTCATAATACTCGTGAAATTTTCCATGCAAAATATATGAATACCCTTTCATAATGATGCACATGCTCGTATATATATGTATGCATTTTCGTATATATATATATATATATATATATATATATATATATATATATATATATATATATATATATATATATATATATATATATATATATATATATATATATATATATATATATATACATATGTACATACGTATGCATGCATGCATCAAAATGTCCTTGGAAATAAACTACTTAAAATCATTTGTGTAAATCGGAATTAATACAACAAATTATATTTTTAAATAAATTACTTGAACATAACTACAAATCAGTATCAACATATAAAATCCCACGAAATTATTCACACATCACCCCACAAGTATATGAAAATATTTACGAAATATTCAAACACGTATTATGATGATATTGACCCGAACTCGTAAAAATATTAGGACGAGTCTCAACCATTCAAACAAGTGTTCAACTCAGATCCAAAAACATCATCAAAAATCCACAAGGTGAGTCTTCATAGTCCCCTTTTTCACATCATTATGTTTTGGGATGAAATACATGCTTCGTTTTTATATGGACACAAAACTTCTCAATTCTATTATGTATTACATATGTGATTTCCGCCCTTATATCATGAAATGGTTAGTTGCATTTGATTGCAAGCGCGAATATATTGTGGATAGATCTATTGGGAGTCATGTCCCCCACTCGGGTTAGTGGTTTAGCTAACTGCAGGTGCATATATATTCAACACACGGTATTACGTATGGGAATACTGCTCGGGGCAAACTCATTCTAATTAAGCTTCGGTGACATGATGGTTTATGTAATACATCTCATGGAATTTATGATTTTATAAATTCAACTCATCTGATAATGTCCATACAACTGGTCTTTTCGCGTAAACCTATGAACTCACCAACAATTTTTGTTGACGTATTTTAGCATGTATTTTCAGGTAATTAAGGCAAGTGTGCCTTCGGATACATCAACTTTCAAGCTTCCGCATTTCATGGAGTCGCATGCATATTTCGAAACTAACGGAGATTTGACTGCATTATTTTTGGACGCATTAATTATGTATCAGAATCTCTGTATTATGCGAACTTCATTCCTTTCATTTTGTAAAACATTAATACATTTTTAAATTTTAATGATGTAATATTTCGAAAACGTCCATATAGTGGTCGTTCGTTATAATTATGGTTACGCTTCCGCACTCGTCACGTCTCGCTGCCAACCAAGGT
>JAANYP010008972.1:0-55252 GCA_020465985.1 Centrapalus pauciflorus | reverse complement strand
CTCTCTTCCTCTCGGCTTTACTCCAAGAAACACACAAGAATCAACGATTTCAAGTGCAAAATTTGGAAACAATTAGCAATTAAGGAACTATAGCAACTGCAAGTATCAAATCAAGGTAACAATCTCCCTATATTACGGATTTTTGAAGTTTTTGAGTTGGTTTTTATGTGAACCGATTTCTAAGATTCAAGATGCAAATGTTAATGCATGTCATATATTATGATAGATTATCTGAATTCGAGCATGTATGTTGTTGTATACAAAAATTCAGAATCAGATTCGAAGCCTAAGTATGATTTCTGAAATTAAGTGTGTGTTTTAGTGTGTGTTCATCGAGATTTGTAGAAAATGGACACAAATGTGGGATTTTTGGTATATACATGTTATGATATAAGTTAAAACAATGTTACTAAGCTTATATTTGCAATATTAGACTCAAAACGTGCAAAAATGGTCAAAAACATAATTCTGGAAAATATTGGAAAATTTTCTAAGTATGAACTCGGATTGATGATCCATCCGAATTCGGATCATCAACCCAGTTCGGACCATTAACCATTTCGGATCTATAGTGATTTCGGACTACACATTTCGGGTTACTCCATTTCGGACCAACCTATTTCGGACCCCATTACCCATTTCGGATCAGTGTCAATTTCGGACTCAATCCCAATTCGGACCAATGTTAATTTCGGACCAGAGACCAATTTCGGACCAACCACAATTCGGACCATCCGAATTCGGATATGGTCCGAAATCAGAACCCAATTACAATTAAAATTACAGAATACAAGTTTTAAGCAATTACTGACACAAATTCACTATTACACTTACATTACAGATCATTGTGGTGTTATCAAAACACACATTGATTCGGAGACAAGTCACACAAAACCAATCACTGTGAGTAACAGATTGTCATTCGAACATTTATTATTTTTGCATTCATGTTTATACATTCAATGGCATGTTCACTTTGTTCATATACATCATTTGGCACTCGTACATGATTTGTTGTTATGATGCACACTCGTACTTGACATGTAATACACATGTAGCCAGCGTTCAATTGAAAGTGCATTTATTTACATCATGCTTGCACTGCATGATCATTACTTCACAATCTGATGCGACCTGGACTGGGGCTGACAGCAGGCCACTGTCGGGGACTGATCATCCCACTCGTTATCCCGTCAGGTTCGGCACATCCCCGATCAGCATTTGAACTGCCAACCCCATGCTAGCAATGCATGGTTTACACATACATTGAGGCTTACACTGCCTGTTTTCACATACATGGGGCTTACACTGCCCATGGTTAAGCATTGCTTGTAAAGAAATATTTGTTTTTTGCATAATCTGTTATCTCACTAAGCATTACCTTACAGTTGACTCACCATGTTTTCAGGCAAAGGCAAAAGTGTAGCAGGACTTTCTACTTAAGCAATTTCAATTCATTATCTCAGAGACTTTAGAAGCTATTGGTACTTGAATGTAATAGCTTTGGGCTGGGATTTCTACTTCTAAAACAATTATGATGTTGTAATAGTTAGACTTAATCACTGTAGACATGTACTTTCATTGCTTTAGTGTGGATTTGCTTAACTCTGATTTAAGTACTCAATTTCAATTAATGTGATAAACATTGGGTTGTTTGTTGATCCTGGTGATTTCTATTATAATATCAAAGCAAGAGGGTGTCACAGGTTTTGGTATCAGAGTATTAGTTTGAGGTTTCAAGTGTCCGCGAGGACTTGGACTCAAACTTAGGTTATGATATTAGAATGAACTTCTAAGTAATGATCTGAACTAAGATAGGATTGACATGCACACGGGGAAACACAAAGGGTAACTGTACACTTAGGACTTACAAATAAATGTTCTAAATATAAGTTGTTATATTTCAGAACATGTCAGGAGACGATATGACTCCTCAGCAAATGTTCCAGATGATGCAAGCTCTTATGGAACAGAACAATGAGCTACAATCCAAACGAATGGCTGAGCAGGCTCAGTCATTTGCTGATCAGTTAAGGGCCAGAGATGAGGCCGAGGCAAAACGAAAGGCCGATAAGCGAAAGAACAAGGAACAACAACAGGACGACCAAGAGGAAAGACAAGACACTGGGTCTTCTAACAGATCAAGGGGTTGTAGGTTTAAGGACTTCAAAAGTAACGGGGCTGTTACTTTTGATGGAACCGGTGATGCTGTGACTGCACTGGAATGGATCACCACCACGGAACGAACTTTCAGGATCAGCGACTGCGCTGATAAAGACATGGTCCGCTTTGCAACCGCTATGTTTGCAAGGGACGCTGTTATGTGGTGGGACGCAATGACACATGTGTTGACGATGGAGGTAGTGTCACACATGTCATGGAGCGAGTTTAAGGAAGTGTTTTCTCAACAGTACTGTCCAGCCGACGAGAAGCGTCTCGAGGCAAAGTTCCTGAATCTGACTCAAGGAACGAAAACGGTTACACAATATGCCGTTGAGTTCACTCGATTGAGTCTGTTCGCACCCCATCAAGTAGACACAGAAGAGAGGAAGATAGCCCGGTTTGAGGCCGGACTAGACTATGAGATACGCCGAACCATGAGTGGGGTTCGGTATGCAACGTTTGCTGGATTACTCGAGGCTGCTCGGAATGTGGAGCAGATTGTCTTATTATCTGGATACGTAATCGGGTCAGCCGCCGCACCACCGACTCAACCGTCGCCACCAAAAAGGCAGCGGGAGTCTGGATCCTCCCGATTCTCTCCTCAATCCCATCAACAGTCATCATCACCCAAGAAGGGAAGAGCCTTTTCAGCCAGTTCAGAAATGAGAGATTGCAGACGATGCAGAAAAGCGCACTCTGGGGAGTGCAAGACTCAGGACATGTATTGTTTCTGCTGTGGGCAGAAAGGCCATCACTGGGAGCATTGTCCACGAAAAGATGATGCATGCTACAACTGCCACAGACTTGGCCATTTCTCAAGGGACTGCCCGAAACCCCCACGAGATCAGAATGCTCAACAATCAACAGCAAGATCTTCTGTAGCTTCCACGGCTCGCAGAGATCAATCTCAAAGGGCTCCAACAAGGGCATTCCAAATCACAGCTGAAGAAGCAAAGGATGACCCGGAGGTGGTCACTGGTACGTTCTATGTTAACTCAATTCCTGCACGTATACTGTTTGATTCCGGAGCAAATCGTTCGTTTGTCTCCACTACATTTGCTCGTCAATTTAACATGCCAACTTCCAAACTGAAATTTGTACTTGACATAGAGACTGCTAGCAATATGTTAGTAAAAGCAGACAAAGTGTATAGGAATTGTACATTATTGGTAGAAGACGTAGTATTCAATATAGATCTGATCCCTATGGAGTTCGGGGAATTCGATGTCATAGTAGGCATGGACTGGTTAGTTCATAACGAGGCCCAAATCGTTTGCAAGAAAAGAATGATCAAGATTACCACTCCCGAGGGCCGAGACATATGCATTTGTGGTGATAGACGCAAAGGCGACTTATGCCTTATTTCAATCGCAAAAGCCCGAAAGCACGTTGCCAAGGGTTGTTCAGCTTACTTAGCCTACGCTGTCGATGCTAAGGCTGAAGTTCAATCTCCTTCCACCGTTCCCGTTGTTTCCGAGTTTCCAGATGTCTTTCCAGAAGATATCTCGGGATTGCCACCTGATCGCCAAGTGGAATTCCGCATTGATCTCGTTCCCGGAGCTGCTCCAATAGCAAAGGCTCCCTATCGCTTAGCTCCTGCGGAAATGCAGGAAATGATGAAGCAGTTACAGGAGCTACTTGACAAAGGCTTTATCCGCCCAAGTTCATCTCCTTGGGGCGCTCCTGTTCTGTTCGTCAAGAAGAAAGATGGCACATTGCGAATGTGCATCGACTATCGAGAACTCAACAAAGTCACAATCAAAAACAAGTACCCATTGCCCCGGATTGATGATCTCATAGACCAGTTACAAGGCGCAAGCTACTTTTCGAAGATTGATCTCCGATCGGGTTATCACCAACTCAAAGTACACTCAGACGATATTCCAAAGACGGCTTTCAGAACTCGTTACGGACACTACGAGTTTCTGGTAATGCCATTCGGTCTTACAAATGCGCCGGCTGCTTTCATGGATCTCATGAATCGAGTCTGCCGGCCAATGCTCGACAAATCGGTCATCGTGTTCATCGATGACATTCTCATCTATTCAAAGACCGAAGAGGATCATGCAGCACATCTGCGAGAATTACTAGAGTTGCTACGCAAAGAGCGACTTTATGCCAAATTCTCGAAATGTGAATTCTGGTTGAGGCAAGTACGTCTCAACATTCCAAACAATTTCATGATCCTTATACTCAATCATAAACTCATTTATTAACTTGTACCCTCTAAACATACAATTCAGATCCAATTCTTGAGGCACGTGATATCTGGTGCTGGAATTGATGTTGATCCTGCAAAGATCGAAGCTATCCAGAACTGGGAATCACCCCGCAACGCCTCAGAAATTCGCAGTTTTCTGGGATTGGCTGGTTACTACCGCCGATTCATCAAGGACTTTTCCAAAATAGCCGTACCTCTTACAAAGCTTACTCGCAAGAACGCAACCTTCTTTTGGAAAGAAGAACAGCAAGTGGCGTTTGACAAACTGAAGACTTTGCTAAGTGAAGCACCAGTGTTAGCCCTGCCTGAAGGGAACAAGGACTTCGTAGTCTACACAGATGCATCAGGCATGGGTTTGGGTGCTGTTCTGATGCAAAGAGGAAATGTCATAGCATATGCTTCTAGACAGCTCAAACCACATGAGAAAGATTACTCTACTCATGATCTGGAGCTAACTGCTGTGACTTTCGCTCTCAAGTTATGGAGACACTACTTGTATGGAACCAAGTGTCAGCTCTTCACCGACCACAAGAGTTTGAAGTACATATTCAGTCAGAAGGACTTGAATATGATGCAAAGAAGGTCAATGGAGCTGATCAAAGACTATGACTGTGAGATTCTCTATCATCCAGGGAAGGCCAACGTAGTGGCCGATGCCCTAAGCCGAAAAGCGTACTGCAAGGCATACTGCTATGCCTTGACTTCCACAATACTGACGTCCACAATCATAGACGATGTTAGGGCTGCTCAGTTGCAGGCCTTAAAGGAGGAGAATGTAAAAGACGAGAATATCAGAGTTCAACTTCCATTAATGCAAGATGATGGAACTGGACTGAAGGGTGTATATGGCAGAGTTTGGGTTCCTAAGTTCGGGAACATGCGAGATGTAATTCTTGCGGAAGCTCATCAATCCAAGTTCTGAATTCATCCTGGTAGCACAAAAATGTACAACGACTTGAAAGCCGAATTCTGGTGGCCAGGGTTGAAAAGAGACGTTGGATTTGTAGAAAGGTGCAGAACTTGTCGATTAGTCAAAGCAGAGCACCAACAGCCCTATGGTAGTATGCAACCTCTTCCTATCCCGGAATGGAAGTGGGATCATATTACTATGGATTTCATAACTAAGCTACCTAAGACACGCGGTCAACATGATGCCATTTGGGTCATCGTTGACCGATTAACAAAGTCTGCTCACTTCATTCCCATCCGAGAAACCTATTCACTGGACCGTCTCGCCCAGATCTACGTTAACGAAATCGTCATTAGGCATGGTGTGCCTAAGTCTATTGTCTCTGACCGAGATAGTAGATTCACTTCCAACTTCTGGGCTGCTTTACAAAACGGTCTTGGTACTCGTATCGCAATGAGTACTGCCTATAGACCCCAATCTGATGGTCAAAGTGAAAGAACAATCCTAACTCTAGAAGACATGCTCAGAGCGTGTGTCATGGATTTGGGTGGTAACTGGGACGATCACCTCCCATTGGTTGAATTCTCCTACAACAATAGTTACCATTCCACTATCAAGATGACACCGTTCGAGTTCCTGTATGGCAGAAAGTGTAGGACTCCAACCTGTTGGAGGGAAACAGGAGAAACTCCAATAGCTGGTCCCGCCTTGCTACAAGAAACAAACGAAAAGATCCAACTCATTCGGCAATACATGAAAACGACACAAAATCGGCAAAAGAACTATCACGATCGCCGTCACAAAGCAATAGAATTTCAGAAGGACGATTGGGTATACTTAAAGGTTTCTCCGATAAAGGGTGTTACAAGATTCGTAAAGCGAGGAAAGTTATCACCTCGGTTCATAGGACCTTTCAAGATAATAGAAAGAGTTGGTAATCAGTCCTATCATTTGGACTTGCCAGAAGAGTTATCAGGTGTTCACCCGGTATTTCATGTGGGCTACTTAACAAAGAGTCTGGTGCCCGACAGGGAACCATGGACTGATCATTCGGACATAAAGATTGACGAACGGCTAAGGTTCGTTGATGAGCCGGAGTGCATTCTAGAAACAAAAGTCAAAAAGTTACGGAACAAAGAGATCAGGATGGTGCTGGTCAAGTGGAAGCATCATCGGGGAGCTAATCATACTTGGGAATCGAAGGAAGACATGAAGAACAAGTACCCAAGTCTGTTTAGCGCACAATGACTTCGCGGACGAAGTATAGGCGTGGTGGAGCCCATGCTGTAACATCCCAAATTTTAATTATATGTAATTTACGATTTTAAGACTCAATTATTGTACTTATGGAATATTAAATCAATTTAAGTCAATTTTGATCATTATTATCAGTTAAATGAGAAAATACAAAGTTGAGGGGTGTGTTATGCAAATGGGTCAAAAATAGGAATAAAAGAGAGAAACCCTTCATTTTCACCAACATCTTCTCTCACTACACACTCTCTCTAAAATCGGTTCTCTCTCTACTCTCTCTTCCTCTCGGCTTTGATCCAAGAAAAACCAAGAAATCAATAATTTCAAGTGCAAAATTTGGAAACAAGTAGCAATTAAGGAACTATGGCAACTGCAAGTATCAAATCAAGGTAACAATCTCCCTATATTACGGATTTTTGAAGTTTTTAAGTCGGTTTTTACGTGAACCGATTTCTAAGATTCAAGATGCAAATGTTAATGCATGTCATATATTATAATAGATTATCTGAATTCGAGCATGTAAGATGTAGTATACAAAATTTCAGAATCAGATTCACACTCTAAGTATGATTTCTGAAATTATGTGTGTGTTTTAGTGTGCGTTCTTCGAAAACTTGTAGAAAATGGACACAAATGTGGGATTTTTGGTACATACAAGTTATGATATAAGTTAAAACAATGTTACTAAGCTTATATTTGCAATATTAGACTCAAAACATGCAAAAATGGTCAAAAACATAATTCTGGAAAATATTGGAAAATTTTCTAAGTATGAACTCGGATTGATGATCCATCCGAATTCGGATCATCAACCCAGTTCGGACCATTAACCATTTCGGATCTATAGTGATTTCGGACTACACATTTCGGGTTACTCCATTTTCGGACCAATCTAATTCGGACCCCATTTCCCATTACGGATCAGTGTCAATTTCGACCCCATTACTCAATTCGGACCAATGCTAATTTCGGACCAGAGACCAAATTCGGACCAACTACAATTCGGACCATCCGAATTCGGATGTGGTCCGAATTCAGAACCCAATTACATTTAAAATTACAGAATACAATTTTTAAGCAATTACTGACACAAATTCACTATTACACTTACATTACAGATCATTGTGGTGTTATCAAAACACACATTGATTCAGAGACAAGTCACACTATACCAATCACTGTGAGTAACAGATTGTCATTCGAACATTTATTGTTTTTGCATTCATGTTTATACATTTAATGGCATGTTCACATTGTTCATATACATCATTTGGCACTCGTACATGATTTGTTGTTATGATGCACACTCGTACTTGACATGTAATACACATGTAGCCAGCGTTCAATTGAAAGTGCATTTATTTACATCATGCTTGCACTGCATGATCATTACTTCACAATCTGATGCGACCTAGACTGGGGCTGACAGCAAGCCACTGTCGGGGACTGATCATCCCACTCGTTATCCCGTCAGGTTCGGCACATCCCCGATCAGCATTTGAACTGCCAACCCCATGCTAGCAATGCATGGTTTACACATACATTGAGGCTTACACTGCCTGTTTTCACATACATGGGGCTTACACTGCCCATGGTTAAGCATTGCTTGTAAAGAAATATTTGTTTTTTGCATAATCTGTTATCTCACTAAGCATTAGCTTACAGTTGACTCACCATGTTTTCAGGCAAAGGCAAAAGTGTAGCAGGACTTTCTACTTAAGCAATTTCAATTCATTATCTCAGAGACTTTAGAAGCTATTGGTACTTGAATGTAATAGCTTTGGGCTGGGATTTCTACTTCTAAAACAATTATGATGTTGTAATAGTTAGACTTAATCACTGTAGACATGTACTTTCATTGCTTTAGTGTGGATTTGCTTAACTCTGATTTAAGTACTCAATTTCAATTAATGTGATAAACATTGGGTTGTTTGTTGATCCTGGTGATTTCTATTATAATATCAAAGCAAGAGGGTGTCACACTATGGCATTATATGATTGTTGCTTATTCATCCATTTCATCAATGCATGGCATACTCGTATTCTCGAGGCATCTTGGACCTCATTTGTTGATTATAACTTTCGTTTGGACTCACCTGGATATCCATGGATTATTCCTGGCCCCTTTGGATGCCGGATGCCGACGTACTTGCATTGTCGGAAGTCCCGTACTTGCTAGGGACAGTCCCGTACTTGCTAGGGACAGTCCAGTACTCGCTAGAGGCATCACCACACCCGTACTTGCTAGGGAACCCCGAATTATGAAGGGGCATGTGGTATTTGATCACTCATCTTGTGCACTTGACTTATGCCGTCTGGAATCATTATGTTGATCATCATTGCATCTATATACCTTGTGTTATATCTAATCTAGTAATTCACTCAACTTTATGTTGACCCTCTTAGATGTTAATCTTTTCAGGCTCTGTCAAGGGTAAGGGTACGGCCGGTCCGTCTTGCTAGGTTCGGTTGGAGATAGCTTGAAGCACTCCACTTTTTGGTATAGTTTTGGATGGCTCGGGTTGGGGAATAGTGGACTCCCGTTTTGACGTTCATGCGATTGGATGTACTTAGCTAATCTCGTGGCATGTAATTAACAATAGATTCTAACCCGACATACTTTAATCCGTGAATTATCACACTTTGCTCTTTATGGGATTCACGTTGATAGCTCTGATTAATGAAAATTTTAAATTTGACGCAAATTCCGCAATGTATTATGTATGAATTATTGTATAAAAGTGTGTGAAATACTCTATTTAGTTGTGAGGGTGTTTCAATTTGGTATCAGAGACTGTGTTCACCGACTGAGTATAGTCGAAGATACTCAACGATGAACGGAGTTTCAGATGCTACCACTGACCCACCTGGGCGACAATAGTAAAACAGTGGCAAAAACTTACTTGGCCTAGGTTGGGAAAATAAAGGGTAGACATTAAGTTTATATGGTGTTAGTATGCGAATACTCATATATATAAACAACTAAATGATCGATATATAATTGCTTATTTCAGTTCGATGTCGGACAACGCATCCAATCGAAATGTTAGTCCGGTGATGGAGCCGGTTCCCTCCGATGAGTCCGAGTATGAGACGAGTTATCGTTCTGAAGAGGGTTCAAGGGACGATAGAGTCCTTCAAATGGTGGCGGAAATGTTGAATCAAAACCGCCAACAAAATGAGATGATGCAAGCCCAAATGACGGCATTTCAGGAAGCCTGGGGCAAGCGAGCCAATGACGACCGTAAGTCCATCGGAAACGATGGTGAGGGTGGAAGCAAGGTCGGTGGCGACCATACTGAGGGAGATGAGGACAAGAAGAGGAAGGACAAGGCTAAGAAAGACAAGTCTTCGTCCAAATCCAAGAAGTGAATGTCTTTCAAAAATTTCATTGGGTGCCGACCCCGCGAATTCAATGGCCGAGCTACCGCAGCAGAATCTCTTGACTGGTTGAAAGAGATCGAGAAGCTATTTCGTGTGACGGAAGTAAGGGCTGAAAAGATGGTCCAATACGGTGCTGCCCTTCTAGCTGGCCCAGCTCTAACATGGTGGGACTCTGAAGTCGCCATTCTGGGTCAAGATATGGTGGGAACTATGACATGGGAGCAGTTCAGGCTCCGATTTGAAAAGCATTTCTGTCCTACCGTCTCTATCCAAAAGATAAAGCGCGAATTTCTCTCCTTCCGGCAGGGAGATTTGAGTGTGGATGACTACCTCTTGGAGTTCAACTCCAAGGCACAGTTTGTGGGTGCCTTGGTGGCTGACGAGGAGCAAAAGACGGAGTACTTCATAGAGGGACTTCGTAGAGAAATTCGAGAGTTTATGACGATTCGAGAAATTACTTCGTTTGTAAAGGCGGTGGAGTGTGCCCGCCGTAGGGAGTATGAAATTTCTAGGGACGACTTTGATGTCCCTGTGCCTAAGAAAGCAAAATCCGAGACCCCTCAGGAATCGGCGAAACCACCCTGATCTTCTTATTCTGGTAACAAGGGTGCGAACCCTCAATCGCAATCATTCTCGAAGCAGAAATCTCATTCTCAAGGAAAATCAAAGCGGCAATGGTCAAATTCCGCCAAGACATGTGGGAAGTGTGGGAAATCCCACAAGGGTGAGTGCCTTCAAAAGAACCTCGTGTGTCATAATTGTGGGGAGGCGGGGCACGCCCGACCATGGTGTCCGAAGTTGGCGGACACGTGTTTTGAATGTGGCAAGACGGGACATAAATCGTGGGGTTGTCCAAATCGTCAAGCTACACCGGTGGAGAGTAAAGCTTCGGCTGCTAAGCCAATGATGGGTGGCGGTTCCTCCCAATCAAAGGGGAATGCGCCGAAGGCTCATGCAAGAGTATTCCAGATTTCTGCCGTCGAAACCCAAGACGTGCCGGATGTTGTAACTGGTACATTTCTTCTCGACTCCTTACCTGCTATTGTGTTATTTGATTCGGGTGCAAATGTATCTTTTGTTTCTAAATCATTTGCCCGAAAGTTGAATAAATTGCCCTCGTTGATGAATTTCCCTTTATCTATCGATGTCGCTTGCGGCAAATCAGTTGTAGCTACCCAAATTTATTATGATTGTGTGCTTTCGTTAGATGGGTATCATTTCTCTATAGACCTTGTAGCCATCGATGTGAAGGAATTTGATATTATAGTGGGTATGGATTGGTTGGCTACCAACCGTGCCAGTATTGTTTGTGCCAAAAGAGTTGTCCATTTGGTGACTCCAAACGGCAATGAGCTTTTCGTCTATGGCGATAAGCGAAAGAGAGATATTGCAATCATTTCTGTGGCTAAAGCCCGTAGGAGTATCAGTAAGGGATGTAAAAACTTCTTGGCGTATGTGTCGAATGCCAAGAAGGATGAGAGGAATTTAATGGATGTGCCGGTCGTAAAGGAGTATCCGGCTGTTTTCCCGGATGACTTGCCAGGTTTGCCTCCCGATAGATCGATTGAATTTCGGATAGACTTAGTTCCTGGAGCCGCGCCCATTGCACGCGCTCCATATCGTTTAGCACCTTCGGAGATGAAGGAGATGATGGCTCAATTGCAAGAGTTGTTGGATAAAGGCTTTATCCGACCGAGCACCTCGCCATGGGGTGCACCGGTTTTGTTTGTGCGAAAGAAAGATGGATCGTTGAGGATGTGTATTGATTATAGAGAGTTAAATAAGGTGACCGTTAAGAATAAGTACCCTTTGCCTCGCATTGATGACCTGTTTGACCAATTGCAAGGGGCATCTTATTTCTCAAAGATCGACCTCCGATCGGGTTACCACCAGTTGAAGGTGCAAGAGGATGATGTGCCGAAGACCGCTTTCCGAACTCGCTATGGTCACTATGAGTTCTTGGTGATGCCGTTTGGGCTCACCAATGCGCCTGCCGCCTTTATGGATCTGATGAATCGCGTATGTCGCCCTATGCTCGACAAGTCTGTTATCGTCTTTATTGACGACATTTTGATTTATTCTAAGTCAGAAGCTGATCATGCCATTCACCTTCGTGAATTATTAGAACTCCTTCGCAAGGAGCAGCTATTCGCCAAGTTTTCCAAGTGTGAATTTTGGTTGCGGCAGGTATAAAATTCTAAGCTTTAGCTATAATACCATTTTATTATAGTGTAAAAGTTGAATTTCGTTGCTTAACACCTTGAGTTGTGACTCAATCAGGTGCAATTTTTGGGGCATGTTATTTCTTGTGAGGGTGTTTCTGTCGATCCCTCCAAGATTGAAGCCATAGAGAATTGGCAAGCACCTAGGAATGCCTCGGAGATTCGAAGTTTTCTGGGGTTGGCTGGGTATTATCGTCGGTTTATCCAAGATTTTTCTAAAATCGCGGTCCCACTTACATCTTTGACGCGTAAAAACGCAAAGTTTGTGTGGAAGGAGCCGCAAGAAGAGGCGTTCTTGACCTTGAAAGCTCGCCTAACTAAGGCCCCTGTGCTAGCATTGCCTGAAGGAAATGAAGACTTCGCCGTGTATAGTGACGCTTCTATCAATGGGTTGGGTTGTGTGCTAATGCAAAGAGGAAAAGTGATAGCATATGCATCAAGGCAGTTGAAAGATTATGAGAAGAGTCGTCCGACTCACGATCTCGAGCTTGATGCTGTCACGTTTGCACTAAAAATCTGGCGCCATTACTTATATGGCACTCGGTGTCAGCTCTTTACGGATCATAAAAGTTTAAAGCACCTCTTTGATCAAAAGGAACTAAATATGCGGCAGCGGCGGGCTATGGAGTTGATAAAAGATTATGATTGTGAGATCCTATATCACCCGGGAAAGGCTAATGTTGTAGCCGATGCTTTGAGCCGAAAACGCTACCCGGAGGCTGCTTGCTATGCGCTCACTCATGTAGTGGTAACTTCTACCATTCTTGACGACATTCGGAAGTGGCAAGGAGAAGCTATCAAAGAAGAAAATGTAAAAGCCGAGAGAATGGTCGGCCAATTAGCATTATTGACAGAAGGGAGCAATGGTTTGAAACTGTTTAAGGACCGTATTTGGGTACCGAAGCTTGGTGGCGTTCGTGATGTGATTTGTGAAGAGGCTCACAATTCGAAATTCTCAATCCATCCGGGAAGTGCAAAGATGTATCAAGACCTAATGATGGAATATTGGTGGCCCGGAATGAAAAGAGACGTGGGAAACCATGTGGAGCGGTGCTTGACGTGTTTGCAAGTTAAGGCGGAACACCAAAAACCATCCGGTAATATGCAACCGCTCGAGATACCGGAATGGAAATGGGATCACATTACGATGGATTTTGTTGTGAAGCTACCGAAGACCCAGCGTCAGCATGATGCAATTTGGGTTATTGTTGATCGGTTGACAAAGTCTGCGCATTTTCTGCCTATCCGAGAGAATTATCCGTTAGAGCGTCTAGCCAAGATGTATATTGATGAGATCATCGTGCGTCATGGAATCCCAAAGTCCATTGTCTCTGATCGTGATTCGCGATTCACTACGCGCTTTTGGCAAAGTATGCAAGAGCAGTTAGGGACTCGTGTAAATTTGAGTATTGCCTTCCGTCCTCAGACCGACGGCCAAACGGAGCGAACCAATCAAACCATGGAAGACATGCTCCGAGCATGTGTGATCGAATTGGGAGGGAATTGGGATGCACATTTACCCCTCGTAGAGTTTGCTTATAACAACAGTTATCACTCTTCGATAAAGATGGCACCTTACGAGTCGTTGTATGGCCGCAAGTGTAGAACCCCAACTTGTTGGCGCGAAGCGGGCGAGAAACCGTTGGCAGGACCCGAGTTACTTCAAGAAACAAATGAAAAGATCCAAATAATCCGGGAGCGAATTAAAGCCGCTCAAGATCGTCAGAAGTCTTATTCGGATAAGCGCCACAAGAATGTGGAGTTCAGCGTTGGAGATGCTGTAATGTTGAAAGTATCTCCGTGGAAGGGTGTTATGAGATTTGGAAAGCGTGGAAAGTTGAGTCCGCGATATGTTGGACCTTTTAAGGTCGTTGAACGGATTGGTGCCCAAGCTTATAAATTAGATTTGCCGGAGGAGCTTGCGGGTATCCATGATACCTTTCATGTGAGTTATCTGAAGAGGAGTCCGATAAATCCTGATGTGACTATTCCGTTGAGCGATGTGCACATAAATGAGAAGCTTCGGTATATTGAAGAGCCGGAAGCCATCTTGAGCGAGAAATCTACCAAGTTGAGAAACAAAGAGATTGAAATGGTGTTAGTTCGTTGGAAACATCATCGTGGAGCCATGTTGACATGGGAGACGAAGGCCGAGATGAAGGCCAAATATCCGACATTGTTTGAGTCGAATTGATTCCGTGGTCGGAATCCTTTTAAGTGGGGAGGAGTTGTAAGACCCCAAAATTTGTAAAACAATTAAATAAGAGCTAATTATAATATTTGAAGTTGCTAAATGAAATACTCGGTTATAATTGACATAAATACGAATTTAAAGTATTATAGTTTGGTTGGTTGGAAATTTAATTGAAAGAATTATTGGTTAGGGGGTTAAGTGTATGTGGGAAATTGTAGAGGGGGCAAATTGGCCAAAAAGCCAAACTTGCCACCCCCTTTCTTTATGTTGGCCGTCCAACACACCACCCACACACACCAACACTTTATTTCTTGAAATTATGGAGAAAAGAGAGAAAAGAGATTAGGGTTCTTGCTTGGTGGATCAAAGATTCAAGATTGAAGATCATTCTTTGATATTTGGTACCCCCCTTTGAAGGTATATCACACTCCCTTTCATTTTCCCTTCGTTTTCTTGGTTGTTCCTCATTTTGAGAGAACATAACCCTAAGTGGGTTTTTATGATTGGGTTAGTTTATGACCCTAAAATCTTGTATGGAGTAATATTTATGGGTTATTGAGTCATTTGGGTCATATTTATGTAAATGGTTGGGTGAGTTAGTGTCATGGAATGAAAACCCTAGTTGGAGCTCCTGTTTGAGCTCCAATGGTGAATGGAAATGGGTTTACGTGTTTTGTACATTTCGTATGTTAAATTATGGGTCAAATGTGTTTGTTGAGGCCATGAAGTTGAATGGAAGTTAGTATGAACTCATTTGGGGTTTTGAAGACTCAATTGTGTATTGGTCATTAAGGGACTCGGTTTGAGTCCATATGAATTCCATGGAATCATGGAATGAGTTGTAATGGTGCCAATATGTCTAGAAAGTGTTTATTTATGATAATAAAGTGTTTTCATATGTTGGGTAACTCAAATCACGAGCAAGAACTCAATTTGGCGTTTTAGGCCCAAACCGCACGCCAAGTGTTCGGTGAAATGCCACAACGAGTTCCAAAACATTTTGGGGTTTGGTTTGAATGTCTAAATGTGAGTTGAATGTCTAATCATGGCCCATGTACAGTTAATAATGCTATGGAAATGGTTAGAATTGGATTCGAGCTCAAATGGAGCTCGGTGTTGCCGGTTGGACTTTTCGGTCGTTTTCGGACTCGTTCGGAGTCCGTATGAGCTCCTCAGAATCATGAAATGTTATGAAATGATTTTATTATGTTTAGAGGGGTTTGAATGACCTTAATATGTTGGTTATGTGGGTTGTCAAGTCCATTTCAAGTGTTAGAAGCATTTATGGGAGTTTTGGGTAGGTTTGGTGCATTTAAAGGATTTAATGTGCAGTCAGAGGGTGGGCAGGCCCTTGGTCGCGGTGCTACCCCCCCTGGTTCGCGCCATGACCACCTTGCTGCCTCCAAATTTCATTTTCCAAGGTTGGGGGTCGATGCTCGGGTCCGGTATGTTCAATGCACGTCTAAATTAAGTGTTTTAAGGGTTTGAAGGTCTTTAAACCATTCCGGAACTCCTAGGGCCTCTATTGGACTTAGTGCCTTCGGTTTGGCGTCCCACCATCTTTAGACCTCTAATAGGGTCTTATATCGTGTTCGGAAACTTATGTGTTCGCCTTATGAATGCTTATAGGCGAATCGAATCGAAAAAGGCTTGGTCGCGAGTCTTAGCCATTCTCGAGGCTACTGTGATTATTTTGGAAGGCCTTGGGAACCTTGTTTGTTTAATCACTGTGAGTTCTAGTATTAGATTTTCATAAAGTCATATACGATGTACTTGTTGCTTTATATTTGATCATTCATTGTTGATTCATACTATGGCATTATATGATTGTTGCTTATTCATCCATTTCATCAATGCATGGCATATTCGTATTCTCGAGGCATCTTGGACCTCATTTGTTGATTATACCTTTGATTTGGACTCACCTGGATATCCATGGATTATTCCTGGCCCCTTTGGATGCCGGATGCCGACGTACTTGCATTGTCGGAAGTCCCGTACTTGCTAGGGACAGTCCCGTACTTGCTAGGGACAGCCTCGTACTTGCTAGAGGCATCACCACACCCGTACTTGCTAGGGAACCCCGAATTATGAAGGGGCATGTGGTATTTGATCACTCATCTTGTGCACTTGACTTATGCCGTCTGGAATCATTATGTTGATCGTCATTGCATCTATATACCTTGTGTTATATCTAATCTAGTAATTCACTCAACTTTATGTTGACCCTCTTAGATGTTAATCTTTTCAGGCTCTGTCAAGGGTAAGGGTACGGCCGGTCCGTCTTGCTAGGTTCGGTTGGAGATAGCTTGAAGCACTCCACTTTTTGGTATAGTTTTGGATGGCTCGGGTTGGGGAATAGTGGACTCCCGTTTTGACGTTCATGCGATTGGATGTACTTAGCTAATCTCGTGGCATGTATTTAACAATAGATTCTAACCCGGCATACTTTAATCCGTGAATTATCACACTTTGCTCTTTATGGGAAGCAAAGTGGGGTGATTCACGTTGATAGCTCTGATTAATGAAAATTTTTAAATTTGACGCAAATTCCGCAATGTATTATGTATGAATTATTGTATAAAAGTGTGTGAAATACTCTATTTAGTTGTGAGGGTGTTTCATTGTTGCATGTCCGTTTCTTTGTTGTGCATCTTTCGATGGACCGGCGGGTCGCATATGTTATTCTGATGTTACTGCGCTATATGAGCCGGAGCTGATCCCTCCGACGTTCTGGTAGGCAGTAAGTCATCCCCGAAGTTATGTCTGTCTCAGATGGTTGGTTTAAATGCCGAGCTTTGGGCTCGTAGGAGCGACGACTCATGTGTCGTACTTTGTGTACGTGGAGAGTGCACGACGTGCGTCGTCGGTGTTACTCTTGTGAGCTTCATAAATATTTATAAAATGCATAAATTTGTGTATTCACTAAGCATCGCGTACCCCTCAGTTGTTTAATTTTTACAGGAAAATGGAAATCCGCTGCTGGACCTTCTAGCTAGGTCATCTGTTGAATTATTTGAAGATATTTACTACTTATTTTGGTAACGGATCTATGGGATTATTATGGTAATACATTTGGGATGTTGTAATAACTTTTGAGTATGTAGACTTAGACTTGAAACCTTGTAGCACCGTAGGGTGTTTAAAACAGTTGTAATATTTTTATTATGTACTTTAATGCTTCCACAATTATATTAAGCTTTCACATCATTATGTAATCATGTGTTTGATGATTAATCATGGGTTTATTGTAATGGTGTTTATTGTGGCAAGGGTGTCACATCACAATACAAAGGAGTAGGCACAGAAACATTAACACCCATATCTGCCAGCAACCAACGCAACCAAACAACCTCACAGGTAGTAACTCCCATAGCACGATAATGAGTATTCAATGAAAATGTAGCAGTCAAATACAAAAAAATAATAACTGCAAACCGAGTCCTCTAATCAACAATCCAAACGGTCAGATCAAATATGCATGTGTTGGGAATCTACTGTCAAAAGATCACAAAATCTAACGGTTGAAGAACTCAAACCGTTGTTTTTCTTACAACTACGCAAAAACCTATAAAATCTGACGGCAGCCACCTTCGACAACAAATAAATCCTATTACAAAGCTAAATGAACGATCCCAACGGTAGTATTGAAGATACGTATGTTACACACTTACAGTCTAAAAATCAAGACGATCCAACGGTGGATGAAGTCGTACGGCTGTTAGCTCTGATACCATATTGAGAGTAAACAATACGACTAGGGTTTTCTATTAGAATTGAAGTGAGGAACAGTGAAAGATGAAAATAATACATATATGAAAAGATTATAAAAATGACAAAATCAACCTTATACTATGCTAACTATAATAAGAAGGATATATATGTTAATAAACATATCATTATACTTACATATTTAAAATGATAAAAGAGATTGAATTTGTGTATAGCAAACTTTTAATATGTCATAATAGGTTGTAATGGATTATAATGGATTGATATATGTTTATTATTCATAGGTAGAAAAATTATTGGCGGATTGTGAAAAAGAATTCAAAAGAACATATGTATGAGGAAATGACAACCCGGTTGAAGGAGAACAAAATCGAGTTCAAGCAACGCTTGAAAGAGAGGGAATCCGAACATGATCAACGCTTGAAGGAGAAGGAAATTGAGCATGATCAATGCATGGAACAACGCTTTAAGAAATTAAATGACATGATGAAGTTAAACACACCCTCACCCCCTTGTTAGAACTTGTTTATCAAACATAAGACTACTTAAATTCAAGAATTTTTATGACTTTTGTTGTGAAAGATATTATTGGATTTTAATGTTTAATTTCGTTTTTAAACACATTACTTGCATTGTATGTTTTAGTGCAGAAATATATATTACAGTTACAGAATACACAACAAATACAATTTAGTTGTGAATTGTGACTGTGGATCACTGAGGGATTACCAAGGGATTTCTGAGGGACAATTAAAATATATCTGTCGGTAATTCCTTAGTATTCCCTTGGTAATTATCCGTTGGTAAACCCTTGGTAAATATCTCTCGCTATTCTCTTGGTAAATATCTCTTGCTATTCCCTCGGTAAATATCCATCGTTAATCCCTCGGTAATAGTAATCCCTCGGTAACTTATCGCTCAATAATCCATCAGTAATGATGTTGTCGGTAAATCCTTCGAAAATACCAATCAATGACCAGTTTATTCCTACAGATTAATTTCGTCGGAAAAAGGCTTTAAGTTGAAAAATGTCAATTTTCTAGTAGTGCAATGCTATCGTTCATAAATTGACATTTAGTTAAGCAATGGATAACATTGAATTCAATTCTCGACAATAAAGATAACATACGATACAATTTGGAGAAACAAATGTATTGATGACTAATTAAGAATGTACAAAAATTAATTTTATGTTCACTTTCTTGACCAAAAAACCATTATCTTTTTTCGGCCTTAACATTAACCCCATATCCTTTATTGGTAAAAATAGAATTTTATGTTATCTTTTTTGGTCTGAAAGATTTCACAATACCTTTATTGTCAAAATTTGTAATTTCAATTGTAAAATTTCCACAAAAAACTTACAAGTTGCGTCATTTTTGTTGTTAAAACCTCTAATCATTTTCATTTGCACAAAAATTCCAACTTACTAAAACTTATCAAAATGAGATTTTTTCAAAAAAATAAAACTTGCAACCTGTTGAACAACCCTTCCTCTCCGATTAACCTTCTCTCAGTCGAATTCAATTGTCCGACGAATCCCCTTGTCCGACAAACCCCATCTCCGACCAATAACCAAATTATACAGATTAATCAAAATATTATAAAAATGAAAAAAAAACGATATTTAAATCGATGAACACAAATCATGGTTCAATTTCACATTTCTTGATTTATTTTGTTCAAATCTAGGTTTTTTTTAGTTTACTTTTTTTGATAAAATTCTAGTCCGATTACTTGTTGACGTTGGTCAGGATGTAACCAGTAATTTCTCTCTTTTTTTTTTAGATATACTAGTTGAGTTTTTAATGCAACTAAAAATGATCGGAGGTTTTAATATAATAATAATCCAACTTAAAGTTTTTTACACCAATATCCATTTTCAATAACATTTCTTGATAATTCCTCGAAGCAAATACTTTATAGTTCCAGATTTATAACCAGACTCCTGTGGCACACGATCAATACATCTCCACACTTCTACTAAAGATTAATGAATACCCAATTTACAAAAAAAAAAACCCTCAATTTACTTTTCATCATAACAACATCCAAATCCAAATCAAGAACACACAGGGAAGCTTCCTCAATTTCATTTATGGAAGTTAAAAGATTAAGCATCAAGAATGATGATTTACGAACCAAATCACTCATTCATGATTAAAAAAAAGGTGGTATGAAAACCATGCCCACACAGGGTGGGCCCTGAGCCTGGTCTACCTGGGCTACCGTCCAAGGCCCAATTCAATATAAAGGGTCCAAAAAAATTTAATATGTTAATATAGCCCAGCAGTACAGTACTAAGTTATATGTGTTTTGCGCGATAAAAATTATAGAAAATGTGTTCGTTCAGCTGGTAGTCATCTCAGTTTGGAACTCTAATGGCATGAGTTTGATTCCCATTGTGTGTATCTTTTTTATTTTATTCACTATCGCTTGGATTTTCATCTACAAATATCGTCTATTTGCTTTATATCAATATACAATCCATCAAATTCAATATTCATACTTTTGTTTTTCAATGAGTTTGATTTTTTTATTTTTGTTTATCATGTGGTTAATGTTATTTGTTATACAATTATTAAAAATACTAATGTGATATCTATTTATTTTTTGAGATGTTATTTATTTTTGACACATATGTTACTATTTATATTATGAATCATATAAAATTTAAACTTCTTTTATTCAATTTACTAATAAAAATATTATTTAATATTGTATGCAATTTTTACCCAATTTATAATTATACGATGTTAATATTAATTTTTTTTTGCGGTTTTTTGGATTGAGGAAAAACTCTGAAACCATTACATAATGACAGATTGTGAAGTTTTTAAAGACATGACATTGACAATAGTGCAACAAAATCAATATTATTTAATTGTAACTTTTTATACGAATATTGTTTATATACATAGAGTGCCATTTTTAAGTATATGCCCCGAGCCTAAAAATATGATAGGACCGGCACTGTGCCCACACTCGACTCAACATAACATGCCCACACCTAAACTAGGCTGCTACAATTTCTTTTTAATCAAAGACACACCCCGAGATATTGAGTCTCGGGGATCAAGAGACTGCACACATACACACTCATGTACTTTGCTGGTTACTTCATTTAATTCTGAGACACAATTGTGGTATAAGACCTAAACAAACATATACATGAATGCAATTCACAAACACCGTCATAGTCTGTCCGAGACTTAATGTTTAAGTCTCGGACTCAACATACAAAACACTTTTAATACTAATTGAATGCATGCACAAGCTTAGTTAGATGTTTAGAACAAGGTTTGAGTTCCAATTAGATGTTTTTACGCTACATTCATACGACTATGGCTTCTAGACATTTTATCAAGGTCGTGGCCTTCAAACAAACATTATATGATGATTTGAGAAGTCAATTACCTTATGATATTGATGAATCCTTGTTTCTTGTTGATCTTTTGCTGATTTCCAAAGATTTCATATGGTTTCCTTTACATTCGCTTTGCAAATTCCAGAGAAAGATTATGTATGTGTGACTTGTATGTTTAGAATGAGCAGAGACAATTAAATGATTCATCATCTAATTTGATATGTGTTTAATGTTATGTAACATCCGTCATTTCGACCTGGTACGTGGAATTATTTTAGTGGATAAATATTCTCTTAATATTGGGTTGGTCCAATTATATCCCGTTTCGTGGATTAATAAATGTCGGGGTTGGGGCTTGCGTGTTATTGGGATATAATTTTAATGAACGGATTATATTTTTGGGATCGTGGGATTAAATGGGTTAAATGGGTATGAATAGTGAAAATGTGATATCGGGTTCGGGTTAATGGGTTCGGGACCGGCCTAAATGAGAAACGTATATGTGTTGCGTTCTTTTCTTTCTCCCTTATCCAAATTGAGAACCCTAAAGTGTATGTGTGTGTTTTATGTGAGCTCCAGCAGAGAAAAGCCATAGCCAAGCTCCAAATTTGTGTGTGGAATCTGAGATTTAGCTTTGCTTCATCAGCTTCTTCTCCATCTTTGTGTGTTTTGAGCTCAAGCAAGGTAAGGGACTTCAAATTAGTGGCTTTAAATTGGGTTATGTATGCAAGAAGTGTTGTAATAGTTTCTGAGTTGTAAAGTCATGAATATAATGTTTGTATGGGTCAATTGAAAGCTGAATTCATAGTTAGAAGGAGTTGTAGCTCCTGGGTTGCAGCTGAAAATCGCAGAGCAGGAACAGGGGTTTCGCGGTGTCGCGGCGCGACCACCAGAGGGTCCGCGGCGCGACCAAGGACCTGCAGTGAAAATCAGAGTTTAGTCTTGTGAAATGAGTTTGGGTCAAATTGTTTCGGGTTTCCTTCGGGATTGCTCGGGTTGTGTTTTGTTTGGGTTGGAGTCTGGTTTGGGATTGCTTTGAGTCGAGTTTGGGTCGGGTTTCGGGTATTGATCGGATTTCGATTCCGTGGGATTGTCGAGTTCGAGTTGGGGTTGAGTCAATGTGATTATGTGATATGTGTTATCCGGGAATCATCACTACAAAAAAAGAGCCATTTAGTGGCACACACATTTAGTGGCAAATATTTATGTGCCACTATACTTTGTTTTTAATGGCAGAATATAAGTGTCGTAAAATGTTTTTAAGGATTTAGTGGCATTTTATGTTTTCTGTAATTATTGTTCATGCCTACAGTGATAAAAATTTTCATGTGTTAATATAGATTGATTAATTTCCTGATACTTTAAAAAAGAATGTCATCAAATAATTGTTTTAATTTTTTCTTAAAAACCAATCTGTCACTGCATACTATATACGCCTAAATTCCCTCCACCCAAAATTTCTTAACCTAATACTAAAATCCTCCTGAAGCATATGCCGTCTGCCCCTCTGTCTTCCTCGTTTCTTCTTCCTCATTCTGATACATTGTCGTCTTCCTCGTTCCCGGCTTCACTCTCATCAGGCTTCGAAATCATCTTCAGTTCGAGGTATCTTGAGTGTTAATTTTATTAAAATCGACCATATATTTTGTTCATCTTCAGTTCGAAATCATCTTCAGTTCATCTTCATTCTTATATTAATTTTATTAAAATCGACCATATTTTGTTGTTTCTCAACACTTGGATTCAGTTATGTTTAGACTTTAGTTCTGTTCATTATTTGATTTAGATCATCGCAGAAGCAACCTGGTTCAACAACAAAGGAAGATTCAATAATAACTTTGAAGAATAAGGTTAGCTTATATTTTCTCATGGATGATTTCATGCTCCTTATATGAATATGATGGTACAAAATTTTCATGCACATTACGTGTTTGATGAAATGCCTATGAGAAATTTATATAGTTTATCTTAGTCTCGGTTTTGCTATGTGTAGATGTAGCAACCATGATGGTGGTTTTAGAACATATTTTTCAGTATGTTATTATTGTCATTAGGCATTACACTTGTGACATGTGTTGTTTGTTGCATCATAGGTTTGAAACATATAAGCACTTGAGTCATGACACCTGAAAAGTGTTGTTGAATTGTTATGAGTCCTTCCGGTTGCACCCTTGGTTTGAATTGAATCCATCTAATATGGATCCTTGATCATAATTATATTCATGAGCCTTTGTGTTACACTTATAAATTGTTATGAGTCCTTCCATTTGCATCCTTTTAGTTATTGGTTGCTAATAACTTTTAAAATGTTATTAGGTTGTTCATTTTATTTATAAAGAGTTTGTACACATGATATTGTCATCCTCTCGTTGATAACACATTCTTTTGAAGTGTTTGTAAGTTGCTGTGTAAGATTAAGAAGAATAGGAGCTTTGATAGTGAGTGTGCCAGAAACATATGGGATGGTAATCACAATTACTTTTTAAGATTGATGGTTTTATATATTTCAAATGGATTGTGAGACAATTAAATTGAGTATGGGAAGCCAACAAAGACGGTAGGTAATTTTAATGTACAAGTTATTTTAGAACTTTGTAGGTAGTTGTGTTGATGTAAATTGATCTCTTGGAGCAATACTGACAATGAAGCATTAAATCTGAGATCCTGGATATCACTGCAGGCTGCAGCATGTTGCATCGATAGTTTAATTGCTTCACAAGAAGTGGTTGTTTGTAGTTGCGTTTATGCCTCTTATTTAGCTTTGTAATATCCAACTCACCAATCTGCCGATTGTTTGCGCATTCTATATGTTTCTTATTCCCCTAAATAGTTTTGAGTTTATTACTGAATAAAGAATGATTCTTTCTTTTGGACCTCAAGCATGATTTGAGTTGCTGATGTTTTAAAGCAACATTGTGGCATTGTGCTTGTTAAAAGAGAAGATTAAGATGTCAGGTTCAAACTTCAGGAACCTTACCTGTTGCAACATAGGCATTTTCTTTTCTAGTCATTCTCGATACATGCATGTAGATAGTTTTAACGCTTTCATTTACACTTCTAGCAAAAAATGAACTTTACGATAACTCTGTGACTTGTAGATTCTTGGGGTGGAAAGAACAGCATCTCAGCAGGAAATAAAGAAGGCATATCATAAATTGGCATTACTACATCCTGATAAAAATCTTGGTGACGAGGTGAAAATTGATTTACTTTTTATTCTAAAACAATTATTCTGTCATTGTAGCATGTTTTTAGTTACTCCTATTATAATGTAGGATGCAAAAGAAAAGTTTCAGGAACTCCAGAAAGTTATAACAATACTTGGTGATGAGGAGAAAATGGCACTTTATGATCAGACTGGGTGTGTTGATGATGTTGTGAGTATTCTCCACATCTTACTGTTTGAAAATTTTTGTAAGAGTAACCTAGACACATTAATATACAAAGCACACTGCCAGATTATGCTCATGTAAACGCACAGTAGGGGCAATTATATAACATCCACCAAATGTACCATCCAACTACAAGCCAGTTGACACACATTTGGTCTCCTTGAATCATCTGAATCAGTTATGTTAAGAGATGAGCCCCCTTTTTGGATCATGACATGTTATATTATCCAATATTATCTAGAGTTTTCTCAGTTGGTCTCATTTTCACCAACAGGATCTTGCTGGGGATGTGGTCCAAAATTTGAAGGACTTCTTCCGGTCTATATACAAAAAGGTTCCATTATTAATATAATACTTTTGGAATAATTTACAACCCCTGTCGTATTTTCGTTTGTAAGGTGGACGACTTGAATGCTTGTGTAGGTGACAAAAGCTGATATTGAGGAGTTTGAATCATATTACAGAGGATCTGAGTCTGAGAAAAATGATTTGATTGATCTTTATAAGAAACACAAAGGCCATATGAACATGTATACTCATATGTTTTGTATTCTCTTTCAGGCTCTTCTGCTCCATGCTATGCTCAGATCCCAAGCTTGATTCCCATCGATTTAAAGATATCCTTGATGAGTCAATTTCTGCTGGTAAGGGTTTTTTATTCTTTATCTAATCGAATTAAGATAGAAACTAGCCAATATTAGATACAATTGGGAATGGATGTCTAAATTTTGTAACGAACTTTGATTTCTTCTGAAAAATTGAATAATGAAAGAATTCATGATTCTGAATTTTTGATAGAATATGTGGTCTCTGTTGTACTTGATTTTCACTTGCAGGAGAATAAGTTGTCATATATTGGTAAATTGTTGAATAAGTTGAAGTTTGTAGTTTTTGAATTTGGGTTGGTAACATTTTTGCTTACATATTATATAATTTATATTAGGTACCTCTTCAGATAACGGTTGAATTGACTTTTACAGGTATGATTCCTATTCACGTTTTACATGATTTATATTTGAAAAGCATTCACGTATATTTATTTGTTACTAATATACATTATTATTTATATTTTATCCACAGATGTGTTTTTGAGAGTTTCCATGATGAAGTTGCGGTTGATTTGGTAAATAGTTGTATTTGAAAAAAATAGATAGACGAGTACTTTTTGATTCCATGATGTTTGGATCTTTTATTTTAAATAGTGAAGACTTTTGTAAAACGATGACTGTATTTTCTACTTGAGTTAATAAAATTGATCTTATTATGTTTAATGGTTGAAATGAATTTGTGTTGTATTATATTGTGAGGTTGAAACTATATATAGTTTTAAAAAAAGTGTCATGAAACAAATTAAAC
This sequence comes from Centrapalus pauciflorus, assembly GCA_020465985.1. Taxonomy (NCBI): domain Eukaryota; kingdom Viridiplantae; phylum Streptophyta; class Magnoliopsida; order Asterales; family Asteraceae; genus Centrapalus; species Centrapalus pauciflorus. Next base: position 29,057 of record JAANYP010008972.1, on the reverse strand, counting down.
TGCACCTTAGTAAATTCTTATTCAATGACAAAATCCATGTGCCACAAATTCTCTTTTGTTTTTTGTGGCAAAAAATTATGTGCCACTAAAACTTCAAAGACCATCTGACACAAGTAGAAAGTGTCACTAGATCTTAAAAAAGTATACCGACACAAAAACAAAGTGTCACAAAATCTCGAAAAGGCTGCAGCAACACAACCTAGAAGTGTCACTAAAGCCTTTTAGTGGCACCGTCCTTAGTGACACTTATTTTGTCTGCCACCGATTCCCAAAATGGTCTTTAGTGGCACTTTTTTAGATTTTAGCGGCACTTGTTGTGTGTCACTAAATGGCATATTTTTTGTAGTGCATGTTTAATTCTTGGGCTATCCGTGTGATTACAGGGACTAGCGGATCGCGAGCCGGATTTGATCAGGGAGGCCAGACTTCGGAAAATCAGTCAGGTGAGTACTCGAGACGTTTTCTAAATGCGCGACATCTTTTACGTTATAGTTGAATAGCTATATTGTGCGTGTTTATATATATGAGACAGGGACGTGAACCTCAGGTATACTCTATTCCTTATACGTGTTATGTATGAGATGTGAGATCGGTCCAGGGGTCCGTGATGAGTTCCATACGGGCGATAAGTCGCGAAGGGGAATCGCGCGGGTTGACTGTCCCTTACAGTCCTTGGGGCGTATATATACGGCATGGCCTGTAGCCGGGTAGCTTCCGTGCTACAGGGTATTACCGACCATTGCTGTGTGCGATGTGTCCACCGGGGAGGGGTCCCCACAGGGCTATGTGTTACTCCGATCTCATACCTGTGATATTATACCTGAGATGTGTGTTGGGCTATCGGGACGGGGACAGGGTTTGCGTGCTATGTGCTACGTGTTCTGTGCAGTGTCAACCCTCGTGTGCTCACGGGCTTTATAGCTCATGTATTCGAGTCTAACATGTTCAGGGAATCAGAAAGGACCTCAGCCGCAGCCGAGATAGATTCGAGGTCGATTGAAGATCTGTAATAGTGTTGTGTTTTGTATAGAACGGTTGTGGTATCCAGTAATCGGGATTATTGTGTTTTGTTAATCTGGGGTTGCGAATGTATTGACTGGGTTGACTTATGTGTTTAAAGTTTTAAATTTGCCGTAATCTGCATAATCCTATGACACGTGTGTTATACATCCGTTGCGTTAGTGCCACTTATGATATTATATTGACGTGGCATTTCCGGGTATCGGGAAGGGTGTTACATGTTATTAATTTGACTAAATTGCATTTTAACCCCTTATCCTTAACTATTTGTTATTAGCACAACTAACATTCATGTATCTTTCATTACTATTTAATCAATGTGGTATTGAATGTAAAGTTCTGTTGACTGAATGAAAAATGTCACGACAGGTTTATTGGTCAAATGACACATCGTAAAGTTTTGTTGGCTGAATGAAAAAACTGTTATTTCAGCACAATTTAACTTCTATTTCGATAATATTACCTAAATTGATGTATTTTCATTAGCATGTTATCCAAATTAAAAAGGATTTAATACCTAAACTTAAAAAAAAAAATAATATGCTACATTTTTTTGGTAATTAACCATTTTATATGGGGATAATTGCGTAAAAAACCTTAAAGTTGGACCATTTTTGTGATTAAAACCCCTAACCATTTTTTGTTGCAAAAAAACCTCTAACCGGTAAAATCTTTTGAAATTAGGACTTGACCGGTTAAAATAGGTTGCTATGCTTACATGGCACACACGTGGCGTCCACATGGCAAACCCGACTTACATGGCGCCTACGTGGCACTACATGTATAATTCATTAAACTAAATTTTTGCATTAAAAACCCCGAAATTGGTGACTTTTTCGATTAAAACCCTTAACTATATTTTTCTCACCTCTAACCAACAATAATATTTACCTTTTCTCTTTTTCTCTACCTCCAGCAACTCCGATTACTCTATCTCCTCTTTATGTTCAGCGCTGTTTATTTTATGTATGTATGCTCGATTAACTTTTCTCGTTTAATTTTGAATTTTAACTTCAATTGTGCTGATAGAATCGATTTCATTTTGGGTTCACGAGTTGCATTTTAGGTTCAATTTATGTTCAATTTCATTTCTTTATATTCCATTTTAGCATCTGAATATGATCAGCCAGAGCAGTGAGATTCGCTAGCCTAGAAGGTGGAGGTTTCATTAGGAAACGAATTCTTTGTTTGATAAATAAAAGTTTAATAAATATCCATGTCATCAAAATGCAATCAGTGAAGACTCAATTTTAATTATCTTTGTTGGTTGGAGGTTTTTTATCAAATTAAAAATGATTTGGGGTTTTAATTGAAAAACTAAACAAGTTGGAGGTTTGTTATGCAAAAATCTATCTAAAAGTTTTACACGTCATCAAGTTGCAACCGGCTAAACCGGTTGCAAGTCAGATTTTTTGGAAAAAGGTCAAATTTACAAAGTTTTAGCCAGTTGGATGTTTTTTGTGCAATGAAAAATGATTGGGGGTTTAATCGCAAAAATGGTCCAACTTAGAGGTTTTTTTGCGCAATTTTCCCTTTTATATGACCCGATGCTCTTTATGACAAAACACATGGTGGGGGACTATACTCTTTCGTGAACGGTACCACTGAGGCTCCCAAGTGTTGCTATCGTAATTGTTATGATGCCCTTCTAGATAAAATTTGTCAAAGCAATGCTATCATTCATAAATTAACGTTTAGTTAAAAAACAAATAATATAGAATTCAATTTTTGGACGATAAAAGTAACATAAAATACAATTTTAAGAAAAAAAAATGTATTAATGACTTATTAAAATGTACAAAAAATAATTTTATGTTCTCCTTTTTTTTTAAACCAAAAACCATTATCTTTTTTCGGCCTAAACATAAACTTCATATTTTTTATTGGCAAAAATGGGTCTAAAAGATTTTTCAATACCTTTATTGTCAAATTTATTAATTTCAATTGGAAAATCTCCACAAAGAACTTACAAGTTGAATATTTTTGTTGTTGAAAACTCCTACCATTTTTCATCGCACAAAAATTACAACATACTAAAACTAATCAAAATGAGATTTTTTTTTTCAAAAAATTAAAACTTGCAAGCTGCTGAACAACTCTTTCTCTCCGATTAACCTTCTCTCAGTCGAAATCAATTGTCCGACGAATCCCATTGTCCGACAAAACCACATCTCCAATGACCAAATCATACAGAATAATCAAAATATTTTGAAGATGAAAAAACGAGATATAAATCGATGAACGCAAATCATGGTCCAATTTCACATTTTTTGTTGATTTATTTTGTCCAAATCTAAGTTTTGTTGTTTGAATTACTTGTTTGTGACGAAATTCTAATGGTCACCGATGACTTGTGGACGGTGGTCACGTTACACAACCGGTAATATCTTTTTTTTTTTTAAGATATATTGGTTGAGAGTTTTTGATGCAACTAAAAATGATAAGATGTTTTAATAAAAAAAATAATCCAACGTAAAAGTTTTTACACCATTATCCATTTTCAATTACACTTCTTAACAATTTCTCGAAGGAAATACTTTATAGTTTCAGATTTACAAGCAGACTCCCGTGGCACACAGTCAATACTTCCCCACACTTCTGCTAAAGATTTCATAATGAATACCCATTTTACAAAGAAGAACAAAAACCCCTCAATTTACTTTTCATCATAACACCATCCAAATCCAAATCAAAATCAAGAACACATAGACAAGCTTCTTCAATTCCGTCAATGGAAGAAGAAAAATCAAGCATCAAGAATGATGATTTACAAACCAAATTACTCATTCATGATAAAAAAAGGTGGTATGAAAACCATGCCATTCATCATCGGTATGACGTTAGAACATATATCCACAATCCGTATTTGTACTGTAACTCGAATCAAATAGCTTTGTGACTAATGATTCTTGTGTTATTCGTTTGGAGACAGTGAATGCAGCTTTCGAGAGAACGGCGACGAATGGATTGATGACGAATATGATATTCTATCTGATGAAAGTTTATCACATGAGTGCTGTAACCGGTACAAGCTTACTTTTTATTTGGTCGGCACTTTCAAACGGTGTCTCCATTTTTGGTGCTTTCCTATCGGATTCTTACTTAGGTCGGTTTCGAGTCATTGCTCTTGGATCTCTCACTGCTCTTCTCGTAAGTGTAAATCATGTCTCTTTGATTCAGATATATACCTTCGTTCCAAAACAAATATCCACTCGATAAAAATATAAAATTTTAGAAAGTGCTTGATGATTACAACTTTTATATATCTAGATAGACAATTTTACACTTGTTTACATTATCCAGATTGAGCTTTCGAATCATTATATTGATTTTTGTTACAGGGGATGATTTTCGTATGGTTAACTTCGATATTCCCACAATTAAGACCTTCATCGTGCGCTGAACTCGACGCCAGTACTTGTGCCCCTTCAACACCGACCCAACTCGCTCTCCTCTTCTTATCTTTCGGTCTAGTAGCTATTGGATCGGGTTGCATGAGACCATGTTCGATAGCCTTTGGTGCAGACCAACTCAAAGACGATCTAGCCCCAAACAACCAGAGACTCATTGATAGCTACTTAAATTGGTACTATGCTTCTATAATGATTTCGGTAATTGTTGCTATCACAGTAATCGTCTACATTCAAGACCAATTTGGTTGGGAGATTGGATTCGCGGTTCCTGTCTTCGTTATGGTTTTTTCGGTTGTTATGTTTCTACTCAGGTCGTCTCTTTATGTCAAAGTTGAAGCAAGTGAAAGCATGGTTTCGGGGTTCGTTCAAGTTCTAGTTGCGGCGTTTAAGAATCGTAACATAAATCTTCGTGATGATGATCACTACAATCATAGCGCTTGTATGGATCGTGTGGAGCTAACGGAGAGCTTAAGGTTCCACGATTGCTACAAAATTTCTTTGCATACAACAATTCTGGTTTTCAATACATATTTGTCAACTCACCCAGTTTGTATTAAAGTAAAATATAGTAAATACATAACGTGAGATAATTGCACATAGTCAATTTTATTTGAGACAGTAATATAAATTTGTTACCAAAGAAAGGTAATGTGTTTTTAAAGTATTTTAAAAAGGAATTGGTATTTTTAATGAATAGTGTCACTAAAAGAGTTAAAATTGTCACAAAAAATAAGAATTTATCATTTTTAGAAAATTCTTAAAGGGCGGTACCTATTTATTTATGTGTACAGATTTATATGTAAAAATGGTATAAATCTGTACTTCATACTACTAGAAAATGGAGCAAAAATCTTGATGGTACCGATGTTTTTCAAACTGATTTCGAATAAAAATGTAAAGAAAAGTAAAGTCCAGATGGTTGGTTTTTGGGTAAAAATTGTTGAACTAAATAATTTAATTTTATTTTCTTTGGTTTATATTGGTTTTCTGTTGGAAATTGTCGGTTATTGACATCTATTCTGTCAACTTCCTTTTTTTAAGAACACTTTCTTTGTAGCTTTTAGTAACAGGTTTCCGACGAACAGTCGGTGACTATTTTGCGACCAAAATATTAAGATGCTTTTTTTTTTTTTTTTTTTTTTTTCAGTCTGGCGTTTTCCATTTGAAATAACTTTGTTTTTGTGCTAGCGATTATTTATTTTATACTCAAGATTATATAAGCAAACGTACAGACAAAGGATGAAAGGATTATTTGCTCACGCAACAAGCGCAAACAAATATAATTATGTATCATTAATAGAATAAAAAATTACGAAATTATTATTATCATTATAACTTACTTATATCATATCATTATTTATTAGTTAGCCGAAATTTCTAACTTTATTTATATTCGGGTAAATTACAATTTTCGTCCATGTGGCTTATTAGAAATTATGGATTGAATCATTTAACTTTAAAAATTACACTGACAGTCCTTATGATTGAAGTTTTGTTACAAATATGGTCTTTTGGACATTTAAAATGACCAATTTACCCTTACTTGTTCAATAATTATTATTAATGTTGTTTTTATTGATATTTTATTATTTAATAATAATAGACTAATAAAAAAATTAAAAATACCAGTAAAACTAATTTAATATTAGAGACATAAATTTAAAAAATAAAATATTAATAAAGACAAATGCATAATAATTATTATCAATTAAAAACTAAAAAAATAACGTGTTGAGTTTATATTTTTTTACTTTAAAAAAAAACCTTTTTTAAATTAAAAAATTAAACGTAAACATAGTAAAAAAGTATTAAAAAACTTTTTTGACGTTTTTAAAATTTTTACATAAACAACTTTTTAACACTTTCAATAAATGTCTAAAAACATTTTTATAGTTTAAACATTTGAAAAACTTTAATTATTTTGAAAAGTTTAAATTTTTTTAATTTTTTTAAAAATTTGTATTTTTGAATATTTTTGAAAAAATCATAGAAAACTATCAAAAAACTTCAAATTTTCAAATTTATTTGTTGTTCGTCAAAATGTTTGATTGTTTTGTTTTATTATTCATGAAAACGTTTAATTTTTTCAACAAAAATAAAAAAGGAAACCTAAAGTTAAAAGACTATGTTGTTTTTAGTTTTTTAATCATCAAATGATGAAATAACAATTTATATTTTTTCATAGATGTTTTAATCCTTATTAAAAATTATTAAACGTAAAATGGATAAAAATGAATACTTAATAATAATAATTTATTTTATGATTTACAAAAGGTTTACATTTTATTTTCAAAAGTCTAAACTCAAAAGGTTATTTTTTAGTTTTTTAATTAATATTAAAAATTATTCGTATTTTTTAAAAATATTTTATTATTTATTTTCATGTATTCTACACTAAATTAATTTTACTAGTTTTTAAAATTATTTTAAATTAATTTATTATTTTATAATAATAGAAATAATAATAAAAACAATATTAAAATTGATTATTAAACTAGTAAGTGTAAAATGGTCATTTTAAATGGTCAAAAGACCATATCCGTAACAAAAATTTAACCATAAGATCTGTCAGTGTAATTTTCAAAGTTAAAGGATCCAATACATAATTTTTTTGGGATAATATTAGAAATATCCAATCAAAATTTTTTTTATTTTCTCAGTTAAGTTGTTAACTTTTTTTTTTTTTTCATATGTTTAAGTCTTAAATTGTGATTGTCTTACTCAAAAGTATATATTTCTGACAGACTATCGGATAAGCTAGTAAAACGCAATTGATAAAACAAAAAGTTAGGGACTTAATCACTAAAATATGAAAGATCTTTGAGTTTTTCCAACATTAAGCAAGTGAAAAACTAAGCTTAGTTGTATTGTGACCAGTCAAACAAGTCAAATATACACTTTTGAATAATACAAAAATATCACCGTTAATTACCAATTAACTAACCCATAAAGTTTCATTCATCAGGTTTCTTAACAAAGCATGCGTTACTAGAAATTCGAACACTGATTCATCGTCGGCCACAGATCCATGGAGTCGTTCCACAGTCGAAAAGGTGGAATCTCTCAAATCGCTAATTCGGATCTTACCCGTATGGTCTTCAGGTATTCTCATGTTCACTACCGCCGAACAAACATTCCCAACACTCCAAGCCAAAACAATGAACCGATATATCAGTTCTAGTTTTCAGATCCCTGCTGCGTCTTTCAACTTATTCATGGCTTCGACAGTCACTTTATGGATCATAGTTTACGACCGTATCTTGGTCAAACTAATAGCAAAGTATACGCGTCACCCACGTGGGATTAGTCCCAAAACCCGAATAGGATTTGGGTTACTGATCTCAACCATGGCCATGGTAGTATCTGCTATTGTCGAAACCATAAGGCGTGACGTGGCAACTTCGGGCGAAAACCAAAACGCAACAGTCGAAATGTCAGCAATGTGGCTCGCTCCTCAATACGTTTTGTTTGGTTTAACCGATGGGCTAAATGGGATCGAGCAATTGGAGTTCTTTTATTCTGAGCTACCAAACACCATGCTGAGTTTCGCGATGGCCTTGATATTGGTCGGCAGTGCGATTGGGGAGCTTGTTGGAAGTCTTTTGGTAAACGTCGTTGACTCGATAACTAGTAAAGGAGGTAATGTGAGTTGGCTATCGAGTGATATCAATGTGGGTCATTTAGATTATTATTACTGGTTTCTTAGTTTGTTGAATTTGCTTAACTTTTTCTATTTTGTAATATGTTGGCGTGTATATCGGAGTATTTCGTCGTTGCCGGAGACTAGGTTGTCCCGTGAGGTCAAAGAAGAAGGATCTGTATCATAATTACATGTTTTATTTCCTTAATTCCAACATTGTTGTAGTACAATCAATGAAATGATGAATCATTGTGCTACTTTGGTTATACATAGATATAAGGATCATTGTAAGTTCCCACACCTTCTCATTAATTGGATAAAACTATGTATAATACAATACAATACAAGGAAAGGAAAGAATATTACAGAAAGCACCTATCCTATTTTACAAGATGTTCAAGCGTAGTCCGGCGGGATTTGACGTTGGAGCCGTTCCTTATCGTTTCCGGACTCTGATTATAGCTGAAACAACAGGAGAAACTCGTTAGAAGCGGACCCAGGTCCGGAGCCCCGTAATCCACCTCTAACGATCAAGTCAAATTTACAAAATTGGGAAGCGAATAACCATACGATTAACTAAAATTCAGAATAATATAGCTTCAAACCATAATCTATGAAATCTCTTTAATATTATGGGCTCAAATCATAGCCTCATCATATGAATGCTATTCATCACACATTAAAATCTAAGATTATCAATTTAAAGTAAATACGAATAAACCTGAGACAATTAGCAAAGCACCAGAGCCATAGTGGAAGGAGGAGTGCAGAAGATAACAAGATACCTGTGAACGGTACTGGCTTTTGGAGTGTAACGAAGACGGAGACCTGATGCGAAGGTTTGAACAACGGTCATGGTTGCGACTTTATGAACGGCGGCGCTACACCAGGGGAGGTCGCAATGGCCCTGGCCAGCGGTGGTTGCGGTAGCCGAGAGGGAGAGAGATGTAGGTGAGGTGAGCGTCGAGGGAGGCGCAACAGTGAGGAGAGTGATGGAAATGATGGTGTTATGGCGGCGGCGCCGCCTAGGGTTGGGCCGCTACCGTGGTTCCGAGAACAAGAGGAGGAGAGGGGCAGTGAGAGAGGGAGAGCGAGTAAGAGGGAGGTGGAGATGGAGAGTCAGGAGGTTGGCGTTGTCTGTGAGGGATGGCGAAGGAGCGGCGACGACGGTCGCTGGCCGGAGCCGTGGACATGGAGCCGAGAGGTTTTAACGAGAATGGTTGCTTGGGGAGACGCATCTCGTGTCTGTTGCCCCTTCCTCTAGATAAAGTCAAGTCCAGGGCTCCAAAAATAAGATATGGGCTTTTTGGGGTCCAACCCAATATTCCTTTGCGACCCACATCATCAAGTCCCCCAAGTCCAGAGTGATTGGTTATATTCAAACTAATTACTTTGGACTTAATGCTAATCCTACCTTACCAGATACCGATATTGATATTAAGCCCCTGTGTTCATGTAATAAGAATGTGTAATAGAATGCAACACTAAATCAGTAAGCATAAATCCTTACATAGAAATTTTGCTTTTTCTAATTTATAACAAGTATTAAATAATTTGTACTTTTGATCATGATGATATCTAAATAAGAGTTTTACTTGAGATTGTTGTGATATTAATTATGCGTCGTCCCGCTTCTGCCTCTGTTTTAGGCCAACCTCGAGTTTGATGGTTATGGATCTGTACTTTGTATTTTCCCTTCTTGTACCTGAAATTATGAACCATCTTTTTTGTACTTAAATAGCACTTCAAAATGGTCATTGGGAGGCAGGTCTGTCTTTCATATTGCCATCCTGTGGATGGACCCACTTGAGTGGGAGAGGCTTGCAATTAAGGTTAAATCTGTCCTCTATAGGTTCCATGTCTAGAACCCTCTCACATGTGTGGGAATAAAAGGCATGCGATAAACTTGCTTCTGCAGGCAATCTGTCCTTTAATAACAACAAGGCACGCGACCACCCCGTGTAGGGAGTGATCTATCCTTTAATAAGAAGGCATGCGACCACCCCCTAGAGGGAGTGATCTGTCCTTTAATAACAAGGCGTGCGACCACCCCCTTGAAGGAGTGATCTGTTCTTTAATAACAAGGCATGCGACCACCCCATGGAGGGAGTGATCTATCCTTTAATAACAAGGCATGGGACCACCCCCTTGAGGGAGTGATCTGTCCTTTAATAACAAGGCATGCGACCACCCCCTTGAGGGAGTGATCTGTCCTTTAATAACAAGGCATGCGACCGAGTGATCTGTCCTTTAGATAAAACATCCTTGGGGATGATAAGTATAAGAATGTCAAAAGTTCCTCACATCGTGTATATTGCGTACCCCTGTAAAAGGGTTAGAAATGTAGTTTCTTGTTTTTGTCACTCATAACCATCATGACAATGATCTCATATATTACGAGTGCTTAAAAAGCTACAATAAATAGACAGAGGTAAGATAAAACCATATTTGGCATGTTGAGAGGGTCTGTCGAAGTGCTGCAATCAGTTTGCCCCTGAAGGGAGGGATCTGTGCTGGAAAGCAAAGCCTCGCTGGAGCTTTAATTTTTTAAGGTAAGGTTCCCTCTCCCCTCCTTTTTTTATCTCATGGGATTGACAAAATAACTTTGGTACCGGGTATATATTGATACTCTGCTATCATTTTGGGATACTATCAATCAAGCAGAACCATAAAACCACTATTCGTATTACCAATCAAGACCATTAGTTGAGATGTTTAACCTTATATCGTGAAATTTGTCAAGCAGATAATTCCTCATGGAATAAGTCATGAATACTAAAATAGATCAATAAATTGATGCACAGTGACTGATATTTAACTATGAATGCACAAACCTTGATTATGTAATACCGGCTCTATAAATTTAAAATCAGATGAAACGCAACGCCCTATATGATGATTCTACCATGCTCCAGAACTAACAAATGCACTAACATACAGATTTTTCAAACCCCAGCACAAGCAGAAAAAAAAAACAAGGTGCTTAATAAGAGCAGGTCCATCTTAAGAATCATGACCATAAACAACTCAAAATATGAACTAGTGCTCAATAAACAAGTTAAATAACAAGCAAGCCTTAAAATTCCAAGGGTTAGACTAGTTAATCAGTGATATTGCAAACTAAAGATGTATAACCAATCAACAAGTATATGGTACAAAAATGAAACTAAACCCTCCCGGCAATAATAAATATGCATATATTTAAAAAGAAGACTGACATCAGGAAAAATAGTGAAGTTAACATATAATTAACCAATCAACAAGGATATTGTACAAGAAGCACAGTTAAGCCCAACCGACAATAATATATATGCATACAACTTAACGAAGAGAAAAAAATACTAACATGGCATTGAGTAAAAAAGACTGATAACCATTAGAGCTTTAAATAAAATACCAAACACCTGACTGGAAGATTTGTAAAAAAAATTGTAAGTAAGCAAGGCTCAAACCAGATAGTTGTTCAACTAGGGTGTCTCTTTTAGCACAAAAAAGAAAGAATGTTGGATGCACAGAGGAAGAGTATATAGGTTTAAAAACAGTACAAACTATCGCGCTATAAATTTATGATCCATTCGGTATAAATTCCCACACCCGCCCCCCGGGGGTGTTATAAATGACCGGTTCATAATGGCAATTGTATAAAAAAAATCTATTTGGTTTTAGCCCCGAGGATTTAGGTAATTTTGCATGGAAACGCAAAAGCATGCAATAAGATGATGAGTGCCACGAAAATATGATGTACTGCTGTTAGTAACAAGTGTGAGAGAATGTGATATCATTGTCTCCCTATTTATAACATACATGGAGTGAGCAAAACCTAAATGGAATGCACCATGTGCAACTTTAATGGGACCAGTTGTGTGAGTGTGGCTTGACAAAAAATACCTAAAGAGATCGTTTTGTATTTTTGTTGATGTAAAAAGAAGAAAAAGAGAAAAACCAATGAAGATGTTAGAAAAATTATAAGAGCAAGGTAAATGAAGCGACAACAAGCATTCACATACAACACGAGTATGGAAGGATGATATTCATTTTCCATTCGATTCCAACAATTAATTTATCAAGAGATTTCAATTTTAGCATACCCAACTAGTTCGCTATAAGAAGCGTTTGTAGTTTTCATGATCATCCCTGAGTAATTATATATGGCAACAGAAAAGATCAAAGCAAACTAGTAAAGTTAAGGGCACAAGACAACAGAATCAGACAGCCACTTTACATCACTGTTAGTAGATGCACTAAAAAACATGTTAAACAATGATATAAGCCAATGGTGTGTATATACCAGACAAATCCTAATAGAGGAGGTCCTGTAGAAAAGTGTTTAGTTGACCAGGGTTGTGATGGATGGTATGATCAGAATGTGTTCACCCTGAAAACGGGCATGTTTTGTTTAGAAAGAGCACGACCATGTAAGCCTGATGAACACGAGGACACTGAATATGCTGTGAACATTAAGGAGAAACAATTTTGTCGAGGAACTGATATAGAGATGTTTAACCTGATATAGAGATGTTTAATAGCAAAGCATTGATGGCAGTTGTCTAAGATGAGTCCAAAAAATTTTATAGAAATGTCATCAAGTTGTTGGTAAACAATTCATCATACATTGCAAGACACTATGACACTACCTCCACATTATCAACAAATTTGTGACGTGTATGCTGATAAATTCTGCTTTAAACTCAAGTTTCGATTTCAAGGAGAAACATTATTCTAAACTTGCATAAAGTCATCAAACTCGGCACCTTTGCATGATAGAATGTACAATGAGTTTCAGAGCATCAGCATTCAAAACCAATGAAAAGGAACACATGTAATGCTAACAATCACAACAGGCAGAACCTAGAAACAAAATTAGAACACGAAGGCTAGTTGTTCGAGGTCCCACTGATGGCGCCATTTGTTCAAGCGTAGTCCGGCGGGATTTGACGTTAGAGCTGAAACAACAGGAGAAACTCGTTAGAAGCGGACCCAGGGCTGGAGCCCCGGAATCCACCTCCGACGATCAAGTCAGATTTACGAAATTCGGAAGCGAATAACCATACGATTAACTAAAATTCAGAATAATATAGCTTATAATCTATGAAATTTCTTTAATATTATGGGCTCAAATCACAGCCTCATCATATGAAAGCAATTCATCAGACATTAAAATCTAAGATTATCAATCTAAAGTAAATACGAATAAACCTGAGACAATTAGCAAAGCACCAGAGCCATAGTGGAAGGAGGAGTGCATAAGATAACAAGATACCTATGAACGGTACTGGCTTTTGGAGTGTAACGAAGACGGAGACCTGATGCTAAGGTTTGAATGATGGTGATGGTTGCGACTTTGTGAATGGCAGCGCTGCACCAGCAGCGGCCGCAATGGCCCTGGCCAGCGGTGGTTGCGGTATCCGAGTGGGAGAGAGATGTAGGTGATGGTGAGCGTCGAGGGAGGCGCAACAGTGTGGAGAGTGATGTCAATGATGGTGTTATGGCGGCAGCGCCGCCTAGGGTTGGGCCGCTACTGTGGTTCCGAGAACAAGAGGAGGAGAGGGGCAGTGAGAGAGGGAGAGCAAGTAAGAGGGAGGTGGAGATGGAGAGTCGGTGAGGGACGACGAAGGAGCGGCGACGTCGGTCACTGGCCGGAGGGGTGGACATGGAGCCGAGAGGTTTCAGCGAGAATGGTTGCTTGGGGAGACGCATCTCGTGTCTGTTGCCCCTTCCCCTAGATAAAGTCAAGTCCAGGGCTCCAAAAATAAGATATGGGCTTTTTGGGGTCCAAACCAATATTCCTTTGTGACCCACATCATCACAAGATTTAAAAAATCATCAATTACATCTATTACCCCCCTTCTCTCAAGCAAGGAGGTGGTGGACCAACACGAAGCTTGGCTCGAAAATGTTCAAAAAGAGGGCGCGAGAGACTTTTAGTAACTATATCTGCTAACTGTAAATGAGTAGGAATGAATCGAGTACATAAGCATCCCGAACAAACCATTTCACGAAAAAAATGATAGTCAATGTCGATATGTTTGGCACGTTTGTGAGATATCGGATTTTGACTTAAAAATAATGCACTGCGATTATCACATAGGAGAGTGAGCTTATCCGGGGGCAAGGCATGAAGCTCACGAAGAAGATGAGTGACCCAAATAATTTTAGTAGCAGTGTTGGCCATAACATGGTTCTCAGATCCGCAACTAGAGCGAGAAACGGTGAGTTGTTCGTTTGCACTCCAAGAAACAAGATTTCCGCCTACGAAGATGGAATAACCATACATGGACCGACGAGTATACGTATAACAAGCCCAATCTGCATCTGAATACCCAATAATAGAAGAAGAATGTGGTGGATGAAACTGGAGACCATATGAGATGGTGCCTTTAACATATCGAAGGATTCTCTTGACAGCCTGGAAATGATCATTTGTTGGAGCATGTAGATTTTGACTAACCAGATTCACTGCATAAGAGAGATCGGGACGAGTGATCATGAGATATTGAAGAGCTCCAACCAAGGAGCGATATTTAGTGGGATTACTATACAAAGAGCCACTTGATGTTAAGTGGTCAGTAGTGGTGAGAGGGGTGGCTACATGCTTGGAATCATGTAATCCTGCTCTAGTTAGAACGTCATGGGCATATTTTGCTTGACTTAAAAAGATCCCTTCTTTAGTATAAGAAACCTCAAGACCCAAAAAATAGTTTAGATGGCCAAGATCTTTGATAGCAAATTCAGTGTTAAGACGAGAGATGAAATTCTGAATCATAGTCGGATTATTGCCGATAAGAATAATGTCATCAACATAAACCAAGAGATACAAGATGTTGGCATCTCGTTTGAAAACAAATAAGGATGTACCGGCACGACTACAAGGAAAACCTTGTCGAAGAAAAAAGTCACCAAGTCGTTGGAACCAAGCTCGTGGAGCCTGTTTGAGCCCATATAATGCTTTACTTAGACGACAAACGTGTTTAGGAAAGCGAGGATCGATAAAACCCGGTGGTTGTTCCATATATACAACATCATTGAGTTGGCCATTTAAAAGGCGTTCTTGATATCTAATTGGTGTAAAGGCCACTTATGCATGACAGCAAGTGAGAGCACAATGCGAACCGTGGAAGATTTCACAACAGGACTAAACGTGAGAAAGTAGTCTAAGCTGGGTATTTGAGTGTACCCTTGAGCTACCAAGCGAGCTTTAAGCCTTTCAACCGTTCCATCAGAATGATATTTTGTGCGGAAGACCCATTTCGAACCTACAACATTTGAAGAATGGGGTCGAGGAACTAAATCCCAAGTTTGATTATCACGTAATGCTGACATTTCATCTTCCATTGCTAACATCCATTTTGGATTTTTGGCAACTGATTTAAACCCCTTAGGCTCTTTATTTGCAAAAAGAGAGAGATGAAGACCATTGTGTTTAAGATTCGCAAGGTCAGCAAGATGTCTTGGTTTAAAAATACCAGCACGAGATCTAGTAATCATGGGTTGAACTGAGGATGAATCGGGTTCAGGGTGCGTCTCTAATGTGGGAGATGGGTTTGGGTTGGGATGTTGAACATCTGATTGATGAATTATAGGATGAGGAGATGACGGAATAGAGTGATCATCACAAAGGGAGCAAGACCCAAGATTAGGGGACGAATTACCTGTGACAAAATCGTTGGAAATTTGATTGGCATTCGGTGTGGAATGTGAGGGGATATCTTCTTCAAAGTTTGAGAAAACCATATTAGCAAGATTAGCAGGAGGCAGTTTGCCAGTGAAAGGAAAAATAGACTCATCATATTGAGCATGTGGAGATGTGTAGATTCTCGAAGTAGAAAGATCCAAACAACGGTACCCAATGTATTGGCTACTATACCTTATGAAAATCTATGATTTTTCAGTTAAATCCCATAATTAAATTATTTTGTCTTATAAATCCCTCAACTAAATTATTTTGTCTAAAATATCAACTAAATTTTTTTCCACAAATATATTATCTTGATAAAATTCACGATATTTATTGTTTTATCAATTGACACTTACATCACACATACATGGATGCAAAAAAAAAAAAAAAACAAATTGATATATAAAAAGGATTATTCTTTTTGTTGTTCAAAGTTTAGTCGATATGAACTCATTAAATATATTTAAAAAAATTGTTCTAGACAAACATGAGATCGAAATAACCATCATTTATGTTTTTATATCAATCCAACTTATGTTATCCAAAACACCGGTGAAACATCCTCCCTTATAATCAAAATATAAACTCCATGATCAACATACAAATCCAATATTAATATTATGATTAATGTTCCAAGCATAAAACCTGATGTATTTACATCATCAATAAAGCATAAAATATATAAAAGTCTACAATGACATGATCTTTATATTACAATATAATTATTTATTACAACATCTCCAATACCCAATCCCAAAGCTACATTATCCTCGTATTTACCAAATAGTTTCTAGGAATCATCGGTAGACTGGATGTATAGCGTAAGTAGAAGGCTCAGCTATGCTTTTACCTTTGCCTGAAACATTTAAATATCAATTGTAAGCTATAAGTTTAGTGAATTAATAAATTATACATTCAACAGATATGCCATCCAAACCAAATGTGTATAAGAGCAATGTTTGCTCCTTCGTGCGGAGGGCACAAATGACAGGTTTTCATCATGCAGGTGGATTCCGAGACATACATCTCCATGGCAGTTCAAATATCGATTAGGGATGTACAACCTGGGCAGAATGAGTATATGGGATGATCAGTCCCCGACAGTGGTCTGCTGTCAATCTCAGCCCAGGTCACACCAGAATATGAGTCTATCATCATGCCGAAGCATGTACAAAATGATGCACTTTCAAACGAATGCCGGATACATGTATTTAACATTTCAAGTACAAGAGTGCATCAACAACAATAAATCATATCAGAATACCGAATAATATATTCATGAACAACAGGAACATGCCAATAAGTATGTGAATGTAATAACAATAAATGCAAGAATAGTAATATATCACTCACAGTGGTTTATCTTTATCAAGGATGCATTAGAAGATTACCACAGTGTCTTACTCAATCGGTAATTGGATTTTTTTTTTCAAATCGGCTATCATCGCTTAATTTTTTTATTTGAAAGTGTGCACAAATACACCACTAGGGTCCTGTTATATCAGTGTATACATGTATATCAGTATCAGTGTTTGTACTTTCCATAGGGTTTCATAAAACTTAACTTTAAATTTCATTCAGAGTGACCCGAAGTTCGCTTGGGCCCGAAGTTCGGACCACACCCGAAGTTCGGTTGGACCCAAACTTCGGATGGCCCGAAGTTCTGTCCATTGAAGTTTCTTAGCTTTTCTGACAGATCACCCGATGTTCAGGTGCCAATGAGACCCGAAGTTCGGTTGTCCAATGAACCGAAGTTCGTTTCTTGACTTAGAAAGTTTCCCTCAAATTGTCACCAGAAATTCCTCAGACCCGAACTTCGGGTATGACCCGAAGTTCGTGTGATTTGTTCATCAGACCCAAAATTCATACTTAGCAGTTTCTTAAGTTTCCAGATTTCATTCATTCATCCTTGTACCAATCTTGTGATTGAAATCTATCAGTACAAGGTCCAATATACCCCCTTCTTAACACTTATTAACATCAAGTTAACCTTTGAAGTACTAAAATTAGATCATTTAGACAATATTTTAACTGCTCGATGAACACACACACTAAGACACATAGTTAAAATTCAAAATCATACTTAGGAGTTAAATCAGAGTCTGAAATTTGGTACATAGCATGCCAATAACTCGATTTAAACATCTCAACTTATAATTACAACATGCATTTAACATCTTCAACCAGGATCTATGATTCAGTTCACTAGCACCACCTTCACTTTCTTGTTTCTTATCTTTTTGATCTTGGTCTCCAATATGCATTCTGACTCATCAAAAAATTTTACACATTCATCAATTTTTATTTTTGAGTGTTCTGTCCATGGTTCCCTCTTAGGTACCAGACTCTTTCTTAAATAACCCACATGAAAGACTAGGTGAACCGATAATTCCTCTCCCAGGTCCAAATGGTAAGACTGATTTCCGACTTTCTCAATTATGCCTGAAAAACCTACAAATCGAGGAAATGACTTTCCTCGCTTCACAAATATGGTAACACCTTTCATTGGAGACACCTTCAAGTATACCAGTCGTCTTTTTGAAACTCTATTGCCTTATGAAGACGATCATGATAATTCTTCTGTCGGTCATGGGTCGTTTTCACGTATTGCTTGATTAGCTTAATCTTCTCATTTGTTTATTGTAAAAACGCAGGTCCAGCAATTGGAGTTTCCCCTGTTTCTCTCCAGCAAGACGGGGTCCTACATTTCCTCCCATGCAAGAACTTAAACGACACCATTTTTATTGTGGAATGGTAACTGTTGTTATAAGAGAATTCAACTAAAGGGAGATGGTCGTACCAGTTGCCTCCCAGATCCATGATACAGGCCCTTAGCATATCTTCTAGAGTCAAGATTGTTCTTTCACTTTGTCCATCAGATTGTGGTCTATAAGTAATACACACATCTTGTAAAGCAGCCCATAAGTTAAAAGTAAATCTGCTGTCTCTGTCAGACACAATAGACTTGGGCACTTCGTGTCTTGAGAAATTCTCATTCATGTAGATTTAAGCCACGCATTTTAATGAATAAGTCTCCCTGATGGGTATGAAGTGTGCAAATTTGGTTAAACGGCCAACAACGACCCAGATTGAATCATGTTGACGACGAGTCTTGGGCAGCTTTGTGACAAAATCCATAGTAATATGGTCCCACTTCCATACTGGAACAGGAAGCAGTTGCATATTACCATAGGGTTGTTGATGCTTAGCTTTGACCAACCGACAAGTTCTTCCATATAGCCCAACGTATCTTTTCAACCCTGACCACTAGAGTTCATCCTTCAGCTCATTGTACATTTTCGTACTTCCAGGATGAATTGAGAATTTTGACTGATCTGCTTCTTCCAAAATTACACGCATACCTCTTAGCTTAGGAACCCATATTCTGCTATACAGACCTTTCAACCCGGTTCCATCATGTTGCATTAAAGGCAGCTGGAATCTAATATTTTCTTCTTGGACATTTTCTTCTTTTAATGCTTGTAGTTAAGTAGCCCTTACATCATCGATTATTGTTGAAGTCAGCATCATAGAGGTTAAGGCATAACAATAAGCCTTACAGTAAGCTTTTCTACTTAGGGCATCAGCAACCACATTTGCCTTTCCATGGTGGTACAGGATTTCACAATTGTAATTCTTTATTAATTCCATGGATCGGCGTTGCCTCATATTAAAGTCCTTTTGACTAAATATATACTTCAAGTTTTAATGATCGGTGTATACCTGACATTTGTTTCAATACAAATAATGCCTCCAGAGTTTGAGAGTGAAAGTCGCAGCCGTTAGTTCTAAGTCATGGGTTGAATAATCTTTTTCATGTGGCTTGAGTTACCTTGAAGCATATGTTATGACGTTTCCTCATTACATCAGCATTGCTCCCAGTCCCATGCCTGATGCATTAGTATAGACCACGAAGTCTTTGTTTCCTTTTGGCAGGGCCAACATTGGCGCTTCACTTAACAATTTCTTTAGATATTCGAAGGCCATATGTTGTTCTTCTTCCCAGATAAAAGTCACGTTCTTACGAGTAAGCCTGGTAAGCGGAACCGCGATCTTTGAGAAATCCTTGATGAATCGGTGGTAGTAACTAGCCAATCCCAAGAAACTACAAATTTCCAAGGCATTACATGGAGACTCCCAGTTCTGGATAACCTCAATCTTTGCTACATCAACGAAAATACCAGCACCAGATATTACATGCCCCATGAATTAAATCTAAATTGTTTAACAAGTTTCAATGTCAATAAGAGTTTATGATTGAGTTTAAGAGTCAAGGAATGGATTCGTATCAAATGTTGAAACGTATCTGCCTCAATGAGAATTCACATTTAGAGAATTTGACATATAGTCTCTCTTTTCGCAGTAACTCTTGCAATTCTCTTAGATGTATAACATGTTCAGCCTCGGTCTTTAAGTAAATAAGAATATCATCGATGAAGACGATGACAGATTTTTCAAGCATCAGCCGACAAACTCTATTCATGAAATCCATGAAAGCAGCTGGCGCGTTAGTAAGATCGAACGACATTACCAGAAACTCGTAGTGTCCGTAACTAGTTTTGAAAGCCATTTTAGGAATATCGTCCTCGTAGACTTTAAGCTGATGATACCCCGATCAGAGATCAATCTTCGAGAAATAACTGGCGCCTTGTAACTAGTCGAAGAGATCATCGATTCGGGGCAGAGGATATTTGTTCTTGATGGTCACCTTGTTAAGTTCGCGATAATCAATACACATGCACAAGGTACCATCCTTCTTCTTAACAAAGAGGACAGGAGCGCCCCAAGGAGAAGAACTTGGACATACGAAGCCCTTATTGAGAAACTCCTGTAATTGTTTCATCATTTGCTGCATTTCTGCAGGGGCTAAACGATAGGGCGCTTTTACTATTGGAGCAGCTCCAGGAATAAGATCGATACAGAATTCCACCTAACGATCTGGTGGCAATCCCGAGATATCCTCCAGAAAGACGTCCATGAATTCAGATTCTATAAAAACTGTAGAGATAGATTTATCTGTAACCTTTGCAGCTATAGCGTAGGCCAGATAAGCAAAGCAACCCTTAACAACGTGCTTTCGGGCTTTAACAATAGAAATAAGGCATAGATCGCCTTTTCGCCTCTCCCCATAAATACAAATATCACGACCCTCAGGAGTAGTGATCTTGAAATTCTTTTCTTACAAACTATCTGAGATTCGTTATGGACAAGCCAGTCCATCCCCACAATGACATCAAACTCTTCGAATTCCATGGGGATTAAATTCAAGTTAAACACTACATCTTCTATGAGTAATGTGCAATTCTTATATACCTTATTAGCTTTTACTAACATATTGCTAGCAGTTTCAATGTCGAGCACAAATTGTAGGTTGGATGTAGGCATATTAAGTTGTCGTGCAGTAGAGAAAAATGTGTGATTCATTACAGAATCAAATAAAATACGTGCGGGGATTGAGTTTTCTAAAAATGTACCCGTGACCACTTTAGGATCCTTTGCTTCCTAGGCAGTTATTTGGAATGCCCTAGTCGGAGCCCTCGAAAGTCTGTTTAGTTCGAGAAGTAGAAGCTCCAGAAGACCTTGCAGTTGATTGTTGGGTGGATTGGGATCGTGGGGGCTTACGACAATCCCATGCAAGATGACCAATTTTGCTACAGTTTTAGCATGCTTTAGCTTTTCGAGGACAGTTATCCCCATGATGCCCCTTCTGCCCGTAGCTGTAGTAGTAGATATCCTGGGTTCTGCAATTCCCAAAATGTGCCGACAATCCCGTTGTTCAGTATTGGCCAAGAAGGCCCTTCCC
The DNA here is from genome assembly GCA_020465985.1 of Centrapalus pauciflorus. NCBI lineage: Eukaryota > Viridiplantae > Streptophyta > Magnoliopsida > Asterales > Asteraceae > Centrapalus > Centrapalus pauciflorus. The sequence goes on along the minus strand of JAANYP010008972.1, from coordinate 7,506 downwards.
CTTCTTGGTGAAGATGATGGTGGTTGAGATGAATGCAGTGATGATCAGGATGATCTAGAATTAGGGGTGTCCAATATCTGAAATTTCGGATATCCGAAATTTTGGATTCTCATATCAGATTAAATATCTAAAATACAAATTCATATATCCAAATACATATTAAAGATAAATATATCACAAATAAATGTATCCTGAATTATTTTTACTCAAAATGACTAAAAAAAGATTAAAAAACTAAAATATATTAAATTTTAGTTAATAAATCTATAATATCAAGATGAAACTCAAAATTATACAATAGAATAATAATAAACACTCAATATTATATAAATAATCAATCCTAAAGATATAAAAAAAATTTAATTTTTTTTTAGATTTTCGGATATCGGATTATCTGAATATCTGAAATCTTGAATTTTGCCATCCGAATCTGAAAATTCGAAATCCGAAATTTCAGATAGTTTCGGATTGAATTTTTGGATTTTTTATTTCGGATGCTCGGATTCGGATTATTATGAGCACCCCTATCCAGAATAACTAGACTCTCGTTGCCTCTTTGGCGGTGATTATTGAGTTGGACCCACAACAGATGATTCCATGACGTATCTTGAGAGTACCAAAATCTGCTCCAAATTACGAGTAGCCTCCAACAATCCAGCAAAAGTTGTATACCGAGCATTGCTCATTGTTTGGCGAATCACCAGCTCTAATCCGGCCTCAAACCGGTGTATCTTCCTCTCCTCCATGTCTACTTGATGGGGCGCAAACAAACTCAGTCGAGTGAACTCGACAGCATATTGGGAAACTATCTTCGTTCCGTGAGTCAACCCTAAACATTTCGCCTCCAGACGACGTTTCTCATCAGCATGACAGTATTGTTGCACGAATACGTCATTGAATTCGGTCTAACATACTGGACACGGCCTCCATCGTCAATACACTAACCATAGTATCCCACCACATCACAGCATCCTTCGTAAACATAGCAGTGGTGTATCGAACTGTATCCTTCTCAGCGCAGTCGCTGATTCGTAAGGTTCGCTCTGTGGCAGTAATCCACTCCAATGTTGTAACAACATCCAAGTACCATCAAATACAACTGCCCCATTACCCTTGAAAACCTTTAATCTACATCCCTTCACTTTGCTTAAAAAACTAGAGTCTTCTTGCCTGTCACCCCGTTCACCGTACTGGCGTTCTTTGTCTTTCCTTTTATCAGCCCTACATTTAGCTTCGGTCTCATCCCGAGCCCTAAGCTGATCAGTGAATGATTGAGCTTGTCCAGCCATCATTTTGGCGTGACGTTCGTTATTTTTCTCCATCATGCTTTGCATTATTTGGAGAATATGTTGAGGAGTCATATCATCTTCTCAATTTCATACTCCAAATACATCAAAGTAAGTAAATACTAACTTATTTCATCATATATTTAAGTTTATATAAGTCTTGCATAATATATATAATCACCTACAACAACAAGTTTCATAAAAACTCAAGTTTATAAGTTTCTAGTTGTTATTTTTAAGTTGTTTCTTTAAATGTGTTTATGAATATATGAACACATTATAAGCATGTTAATATTATGAAAACATGTGTTATATATGTGGTTTTATAACTATTATGGCTTTTAAACAAGTTGTCTTTAAATAAACAACAAGAATCATAAGTTGTTTTAAATTTATAAACTACGGAATTTCGGCAGAATATTTGTATCGACTTTGAAAAATCATAACTAATTCATAACTCAACGAAATGAGTTGATTCTTGTCTCAAAAGTTAGATCTATGTCTTAACTATAGATCTGCAATTTTTCATAATTTATTTTGAAGTTTAAGACCTCCAGAAATTATTTGAGAAACCGAAAGTTTGACAGCTCAAAAATGGCCAACATAGCGTTTTTAACGAGATTTTTCACCAACCTAAACAACTCGAAAAATGGCCGTTCTTGATTCTAAAAATCCTTTGTATATAGTAGTTTAATGTCCTAGAAAACCAAAGTCTAAAACATTTTTGGAGCTTGGTCAAAAACAGCCTCACAGTAGGCCGAAAAACCTCCGAAAAAGCTGGAAAATTATATATATATAAACTTGACGTTTTAAGCAAATCTTATTTATAAACTTGTAATGTTGGGTGATTTAAGACATAAAAATCTATAAATATACATATTATCATATATTAGTGATATTAAGTCCTTATCATCATTTAAGGACTCGGTTAAACACCTCCGTTTCATCACCCATCAAACAACGCACTTTTGCATTTTTGCGCGTCGTTTTGCCATCACAAGTTCGGTGAGTCTTCATAGCCCCTATTTTTCACTATCTATTGGGGTGGAAATACATGCACTGTTTTTCATATGGACATCAAAACTGTTTATTTCTTATATGTATTACATGTTCGGATTCCATCAGCCCTTATATCATGAACCGTTAATTGCATTTATTTGTAAGCGCGAGTATATTGTGGATAGATCTATTGGGAGTCATGTCCCCCATTCGTGTTAGCTCGGTTCGGCTAACAGCGAGTGCATATATATTCAACACACGGTATTACGTATGGGAATACTGCACAGGGCAAACTCATTCTAATTAAGCTTCGGTTGCATGATGGTTTATGTAATACATACACGGAATTTATGATTTTATAATTTCAACTCATCTGATAATGTCCATACAACTGGTCTTTTCGCGTAAACCTATGAGCTCACCAACAATTTTTTTGACGTATTTTAGCATGTATTTTCAGGTAATTAAGGCAAGTGTGCCTTCGGATACACCAACTTTCAAGCTTCCGCATTTCATGGAGTCGCATGCATATTTCGAAAACTAACGGAGATTTGACTGCATTATTTTTGGACGCATTAATTATGTTTCAGAATCTCTGTATTACGCGAACTTCATTCCTTTCATTTTGTAAAACATTAATACATTTTTAAATTTTAATGTCGTAATATTTCGAAAACGTCCATATAGTGGTCGTTCGTTATAATTATGGTTACGCTTCCGCACTCGTCACGTCTCGCTGCCAACCAAGGTAGCAGGGTGTGACAGATTGGTATCAGAGCCATAGTTATAGTGAACTAGGTTGCATTAGTACCTAGACTATAACTGTTACAAAAACTAAACTTTTTCAAGAACTGTGAACACATATATGGACCCTGATGACAATAACATATCGAAATTCACCCCTAGGGAAAGGGTGTGACTAGCACAACGGGAGTCTATCCCGGTACCTGCCCATCAGCCAAGCCCGCCGCAGTAGTAACGGGCAAGCATAGGACAGTGGGGATGGATGCCTCACACTCTCCAAGAGTGGAGAAACGAAGAGGGGATCCAAATCCAGTTTGAAGTCAGAACACCATCTTCCTCTCAAGTGCCGACACTTACCCAGAAACCTACGTAACAAACAATGTCTCTGTTGGTGGCAAGGGCCGCCAGACCTGACCTCCAATTTCGACAAAATCCACCAAGAGGTCAGTGAGATCTTTGCAAGGATTAAGCAGGAGGCAATGCAAACCACCAATAAACTTTAGGCCAACCAGAATAAACAGGCGATTCAACCAGACGGAATCAACAAATTGTGACAACGCCTAGCGGAGCACAAAACCCGCAATGCAGAACTAACCCAACGACTTAACACTCTGGAGTACGAGGAAACCCCAGAGGCATCTCATACCTAGTACCCTTCTACCATTTTATAGTATTTATCTAGGCTTTACTATCTGATATATCTTAGGGTAAATAAGGCTTAAGAATTTATCAAAAATTTTTTTGACCATATCACATACAAAGATTAAGTATCAAGAACTTTTATGAGGAATTAAGTTTTAACTACAACTCTGCGTAGGAATAGATAAAGCTGTGACTATCTGCCTAAGAAATTTCAAACCCGTAGACTTATCCTCTTACCCCATTAGATACCACTTATGCATTTCTACTATTTGATACTGGTGCTGATAAGAGCTTTATATCCACTAAGTTCACGAAGCTGATAAATTCCATTAAGTGCTACTTATGCTATTGAGGTTGATGACAGTGAGACGCTTAAGACAAATAATATAAGTCGAGGATGCTCCTTAGAATTAGTAGGCCGACTCTTTGAAACAGACATGATACCCATCAAACTGGGAAGTGTTTACGTGGTCATAGGCATGGATTGGCTATCGAAAATCGTGAGGAAATAGTATGCAACAAGAACATAGTTCATATACCTTTAGCCAATAAGAAGGTCCTTACCGTCCAACGCAAAGCAAGAAATACCAAAGTAAGCATCATCTCTAGCATTAGGACCCTGAAGTGTTGATAGAGAGGGAGCCAAAGGGAAAGCGGCTCGAAAATATTCTTATTATTTATGGTTACCCCAAAGTTTTTCCAGAACACTTACCTGAACTCCCAACATCGAGGCAAGTCAAATTCAAAAATAGGCCTAGTATCAGGTGCGGTACCAGTGGCTCGAGCACCATGCCGATTAGCCCCATCAATAGTGTAAGAATCGTCCAACCAACTATAGGAGCTCTTAGCAAAAGGGCCTATCAAACCGAGTTCCTGGCTTTGGAGGAGCTCCAGTTTTGTTCATAATGGAGAAGGATGGAACTTTCGGGATGTGCATCAATTACCGAGAAATTAAATAAGCTAAAAGAACCAATACCCACTTCCAAGGATCAATGACTTGTTTGACAAAACTCCAAGAATTAAGCTTCTATTCGAAGATCGTCCTTAGGTCTGGTTATCATCAGGTTAGAGTTCACAAGAAAGATATTCCAAAGACAGCTTTCAGATTCCGTTTCGGTCATCATAAATTCCTATTAATGCCGTTTGGATTAACCAGTGTCCCCAACGGTACTCATGGACCTCATCGGGTGTGCAAACCTTATTTAGACAAATTCGTGATTGTATTCATGAATGACTTTTAATCTACTCACGAAACGAGAAGGAGCACGAGCAACATTTAAGACTGATTCTGGAATTATCGGAGAAAGAACAACTATATGCTAAGCTTTCTAAATTTGACTTTTGGTTAGGAGAGGTGAAATCCCTCGGTCACGTGAACAATAGTAAAGGAATCCAAGTCGACCCCGCAAAGATCAAGGCTATCAGGAATTGGTCAACTCTTAGAACCCCCATAGAGATACGACAGTCCTTAAGACTTGCCACTTATTATAAGCAATGTTCTCAAAGACCACCAGAACTCTAACAAAACTGACCCGAAAAGACATTAAGTATGATTGGAGCAAGGATCAGGAGACATCATTCCAGTTATTAAAGCACAAACTGTGCAGCGCGCCTATTTTGTCCATACTTAAGAGGAACGAGAAATTTATAGATTACTGTGACGCTTCACAAAATGGGCTTATATAGAAAAATAGGGACATAGCTTATACTTTATGAAAACTTAAGGTTCACTAGGTGATTTACACAACACATGATCTGGATCTTGAAGCAGTAGTCTTAATCCTTGGAGACAATAGTTGTACGGTATGAAGTGTATTGTATTCACAGACCATAAGAGCCTCCAACACATCTTGAACCAGAAAGAGTCGAATACGAAGTAGTACCGTCGGATGGAACTAATATGTAATGGCAACCGTGAAAATTCGTTATCACCTGAGGAAAACTAAGGAGCTAAGCCGTTAAGAGTACAAGTGGATAAATAGTTTAGAATAAGGGCTAATAAAAATCGATAATTCATGAATAGAATCTGATTACTCTGTTTGGTGGAATAAGAAAGCTGGCTATGGATGAAGGACACAAATTAAGATATGTCGTTCACCCCGGATCCAATAAAATGTATCATGACCTTAAGAAACTATACGGGTGTCCTATCATGAAGAATGACTTGCCAAATCGGTCAGAAAATTCCTAACACGCTCCAAAGTTAAGATAAACCATCAGAAACCATTTGGGTAATAGTCGACAACCTAACAAAATCCGCGCGTTCCTACCAATCAAGAAGAACATCAGGATGAATAAGCTAGTCCAAACGTACCTCAAGGAAGTCGTCTCCGGACACGGAGTGCCTATTATAATCATTTTGATATGGATAGCAGATCTACAGCTAAGCTTTTGGCAATTATTATAGCCACCTGTGGATAAAAACCTGGACCTGAGTACCACATATCACTCTCAGACCAATGGTCAGAATAATAGAACGATCCAAACCCTAGAACGTACATTAAGAGCCTGTGTAATGGATACTTATTTGCCTTAGTGAAATTATCGTACTACAATAGCTATCACTCAAGTACTAAAGCTGCTCCGTTTGAGGCCCTCTACGGGCAAAAGTGTCGATCACCAATTTATTGGGAAGAAGTGGGAAACGGCCAAATCATTGGCGTTAAGATCATTCACAAAATTACCGAAAGGATAGTACGATTGCGGAACTGACTAAAAGTTGCCCGCAATTGTCAGAAAGTTATGCAGCTGTAGGAAGAAAATCCCTTGAATTCTAATTAGGAGAACGAGTACCAATGAAACTCTCGCCTTGGAAGGGCGTAATCCGTTTTGGGAAACGAGGAAAACTCAATCCTCGTTATATCGGACCATTCAAGATCACCAAAAGAATTGGCCCGGTAGCTTACCGACTCGACCTGCCCCCAGAGCTTAATAACGTTCATAATACCTTCCACGTGTCCAATCTTAAGAAATGTCTGGCTGATGAATCACTCGTTATACCCATGGACGAGCTGGAGTTAGACGATAAGTTGAACTTCATTGAGCAACCTGTAGAAATAATGGACCGCGAAGTCAAGAAACTAAAGCACAGCCGGATCCCGATAATAAAAGTCAGATGGAACTCTAAGCGAGGTCCTGAGTTTACGTGGGAATGCGAGGATCAGTTCCGAGAAAAATACCCACACCTGTTCTCAAGTACTCAAGAAGTGGAGAACACGAGCTAATTTCGAGACGAAATTCCCTTAACAGGGGGAGACTGTAACATCCGGCACTAAACGAGGTTAGCAATGATGCCCTAATCCACATTTAATAGTCAATTATAGCCTAATCAATAGTCATTAGAACTTAATCAAATGATTAACAAGGCTTATTAGAAGACTCAACTCAATTAGAATCAAATTCATCGGTGCGATGAATCGGGAAATCAATTAATCCGATCAATTTACGATATGAGGGATTAATTCAACTAAGTACATAATTAAATTATGATTAGTGACACTAATCATACACTAATACAATTACATAACATTAATTATGCAAGACTAAAACAATTCATTAAAATAATGCATTCAAAAGTATTTATGAATTTACAAGAAAAGGGAAATACAAGAATACATTCTAAATACTTTTATACAAAAAAAAATATATAATAACATGAAAATAATCCATAAAAATCTGGTCATAGGGTAGTACTACCCAAGATTTGATTTCAATTTTTTAATTCCCAACTCCATAACCTTTCATAATCAAATCTTTCACACCCCATTCTCCTTTCATTTCAACATGATCTTACACTCCACCTCAATTTGAATAACCAAGACTTTGCCTATAAATA